>PVIH01001311.1:17235-244897 GCA_004025045.1 Sigmodon hispidus
AGAAGTCTGGGAAATGGAGAATGGTGACAGATTTAAGAGCAATTAATAAGGTGATTCAGCCCATGGGCACCCTACAATCTGGTATACCTTTACCTTCTTTGCTACCTAAAGGATGGCCTATAATAGTTATTGATCTGAAGGACTGTTTTTTTACAATACCTCTACAGGAACAAGACAGGGAGAAGTTTGCTTTCACTATCCCTAATTTTAATAATTCATACCTGGTAAAAAAAAATACCAATGGAGGGTCCTTCCACAAGGGATGTTGAATAGCCCCACCCTATGCCAATATTTTGTCTGACAGCCATTGGAAGTGATATGAAAACAATTCCCACAATCTATCATTTACCATTATATGGATGATATATTGTTAGCGGACCCAGACGTAAACACCTTAGAAAGACTGTTTGAGGATTTGAAGAAGGTGTTGCCTGATTGGGGACTTCACATTGCCCCTGAAAAGATACAAAGAGGGGATTCTATTAATTATTTGGGATATAAAATAGGCTTGCAAACAATTAGACCTCAGTAGGTACAACTTAAGAGGGACAGATTAAAGACACTTAATGATTTCCAGAAGCTATTGGGGGATACAGCCCACATACGTTCAGTTATTGGTATTAAAAACTATGAACTGATTCATTTGTTCAAAACTTTAGATAGAAATAAGGATCTGAATAGTCCCAGGGAATTCTCTGCTGAAGCCAAAAAAGAATTACCATTAGTGGAAAAGAGATTACAAGAAGCACATGTTAACCATATAGACCCAGACCTTGACTGCATCCTGGTTATTTTGCCTTCTGAATATTCCCCTACAGGAGTTATAATGCAAAGGGAAAATATTATATTAGAATGGATATTTCTGCCACATAGACCAAGTAAAAAACTAAAAACATACATTGAAAAGATTTCAGATTTGATTTTCAAAGGAAAATTCAGGCTTCGACAATTGTCTGAAAAGGATCCGGCAGAAATTGTTGTACCTGTGACTAATGAGGAAATTGATCAATTATGGGCAGACAATGAACCTTGGCAAAAGACCTGTAGTGGGTTTCTGGGGGAGATTAATAATAAATAGCCCCGAAGCAAAAGGATTCAATTTATAAAGAAGACTAATTGGATTTTCCCCCATGTGGTACAGGATAAACCTATTTCTGGAGCCCCTACATTTTTTACTGATGCCAATAAAACAGGAAAGGCTGGTTATAAATCAGAAAACTTCAGTAAGGTGACACAGAGTCTTTATGATTCTGTTCAGAAGCAGAACTGTATGCCATTATTATGGTGTTATTGGATTTTCCTGGACCCCTTAACCTGATAACTGACTCTCATTATGCAGAAGGAGTTGTATTTCATATTGAAACTGCTGACTTCATTCCTGATGATACAGAATTAACCTTCTTGTTTGTACAGCTACAGGATATCATCAGAAACAGAACACATCCTATGTATATAACACATATCAGGGCTCATTTGGGCCTTCCTGGCCCTTTAGCATGGGGTAATGATGAGATTGATTGGTTATTGATAGGGAATGTGGTAGAAGCCTCAGAATTTCACAAGAAGCATTATGTCAATAGCAAAGGATTAAGGAAGAGTTTTCCCATCACTTGGCGTCAAGCCAAGGAAATTTTGTGCAAGTGTGACAAGTGTTCCCTTTACAATCAACCATCTTTGCCCGCTGGGAGTAATCCTAAGGGTACTAGGAGCATCTGAGATTTGTCAGATGGGCATGTTTTACTTCCCGGAATTTGGTAAGATGAAATATGTTCATCACACCATTGACACCTACTCAGGAATGCAGTGGGCTACCGCCCTGAGTTCTGAGAATGCTAATGCAGTACTCACTCATCTTCTGGAAGCCATGGCCATATTGGGAATTCCTGGTCAAATTAAGACTGACAATGCTCCAGCATATGTTTCCCAGAAAATGAAGCAGATTTTTGGATATTATGAGATAAAACACGTTACTGGGATACCACACAACCCCACTGGACAAGCGGTTGTGGAAAGATCCCATCACACCTTGAAAGAGATGCTTCATAAACAGAAAGGTGGTATAAAAAAACCTAGGGAGAGATTACATAGTGCCTTGTTGACATTAAACTTTCTTAATGCTGATGAGAAAGGAACTTCAGCTGCAGAGAAACACTGGGTAATAGAAAGAACTTCTGAGTTGAATCAACCTGTTTATTTTAAGAATGTACTAACTTCAGAATGGAAGCCACGGCATGTGCTTCTTTGGGGTAGGGGTTTTGCTTTTGTTTCCACAGGAAAAGAGAAAATATGGGTACCAACAAGATTGATAAAGAACCGGATTGAAAAGGAGAAGCCTCCTGAGGACGAGTAATGGCTCGTGTGCCGATAAGACAATTGAATATGTGGTAAGGAACATTCACTTAATTAAGGTGGGGCAGGGTCTTAATTTTGTTTTTACAGAAGAATGGATACAACCCTCTTCACAAAGCTAAAAGGATGCTGAATGCTCAGACTTTTGAAACGTTAAAAGGACTACAGGGGACTACAAGGACACCTGACACTGACAGGCACTAATGGTAATTTCTCTATTCTCACAACTGTACATCTATATCTAATCATTATGTATTTATATATATAAAGGAGGTCCTGGTTTGGTAACAAAATGCTGGCTTTGGAGGTGGAGCAAGTGGTTTTCTCCCTCTCTAAACCCAAGCGTATTGGTAAATAAAACTTTAAAAACTCTGTCTCACGTCAGAAAAGCCACCTGAAGTGGGACAGAAAATAGATGAAATATATAGGGACCAGTCTTATTTCACTTTTATTTTAAATTTTAAATCTTATTCCTTTCTGCATTTTTTTACTCTCTTACTTTAGAAATCTTTTCTGCACACAATACTTTCTGGTGGTTCAATATCTTCAGTTGATAATATCCATTGGATCCTTCACTATTAAAAACAATTTCTCCTACCAGCACTCTACAAGGCATCCAGAAGGAAAATGGGGCCCCCACCAAAAAAAAATAAAAAAAAACCAACACATTGAGACAGAGTAAGAAGAAACCTGCTGTATGTCACTCAGTGATCACTTTTGAGGTATAGACCCATCAGGACAGTCATAAGATAGTTTCTTATCATATCTTTAGCAAATATTTCAGATGGACTCACTCAGTACGATGAGAATGGTTATACACATTTGTGGAATGGTTATATATATGTTTACAGTTACTTCATTAGGACTTAACCACTGTTTAGTTTACAGGACCCCACAGAGATACTGTTGCCCACAGGCCAGCATGAAGCAACTCAATGAAAGAACTATGTCCCTTTCCGGATAAGTTGGTCATCCAAGGGAGGGTTATGGTCAATTATCATTTTGGTACAATGGTTATAAGTTAATCTTGGGTAGAGGAGAGAATGATATTATAGATGAAAAAAAAGAGAGAGAGAGAGAAAGAAAAGGGAATAGATAGGAGATAATTATACTTGCAAACAACTATTAACCAAAGGATGAATGAAAAATGAATTGACATGGTACAAATGTTTGTATATTGTTACAAATGGGAAATCAATATATATGTTTGATTTAGATAATATGTATATTGATACAAAGTTGAACATGGTACAAATGTTTGTATATTGACACAAATGGGAAATTAATCTATATGTCTGATTGGGATAATATATATATTGATGCAAAGTTGAATGTATAATTGCCCTATTTTGCACGTGTCTCCCTCTGTCTAAAATATTTTGCACATTGATGTGTATTAAGTTCATTGTCATTTCCATAATGCAATTTCTACCTCTAATTATTTATGATAGTCATAACATTTGTTGTACTATATACACGAGTTGTTTTATATAAATCTGTTTAGATGTATATTTATATATAATGATATACATAAATATTATATATATATATATATAGTTAGGATATTGTTGTCATTTGATAAAAAATGTGTATTTTGGTCAATTTTCCTAAGATTGTTATATTTGAAATTATTTGGAGGAGCTGTACACTCATTTTAGGATGCCTATTTTTACAATGTTAGCCTCACTTTCTTGGTTGATTGGGATTGCAGATTATGGTTACTCAGATTTATCACCTAATAGTCAGGATACTCAGGCTTTTCAGAAACATGTCAGAATATACCCAATAGATAGGTGTCTTCAACTTCCTGTCTTGGTCCTCTCCCTCGGAGGTCTACTTCCAGAATCCTTTCCAGTTAACCACGCTCCTCTTGTCTCCAGTCCTCTGACACGATTGTTCACATGTATAGTTCCTGTCTTCAACCACTTCATAGACTGAGAGAATATGGCATTCAAGATTTTGTTATCTCAAATTTGGCCTTGAGAGACATGACAACTCCTGGCATCACTGTTCCTTTCTCAAGGTGGTGTTGAGCATCACAGACATCTTGCAAAGAGATTGTCTTGTTTGACGAATAATGGCCTGAGGGGCAAAAGGACTGCACTTGCCCCTACTGCTGTCAGTGTGCTCACTGTCCAAAATGGACCTCCAGGATGAGGGATAGAGACTGCTGAAGCCTGCCTAGCCAGGATAAGACGGTCCTACCAAAAAATACCCTGCTTCTATGGAGACTTGTCAGATATCCTAGGCCAGTAGCCACAAGGATGGATGTTCCCGTTATACAGAGAAGTGGTGGATAACTGTCCAGGTAATTAACTGTCGTTGTCTTCTCCTAAATTCTAGAAGTTACTTCACACTTCCAACTTTAGGTATATATTTTCCTTCTCAGGTCTTGACAGTGTTGAAGATTAGATAGTTGAGGTTGTGATTACTTCACATTTCAGCAAAGACACTCAAGTGTTAGAACTCTATTGTTTAAGATAAACAGCCTTAAAGCAATCCCTGTGCATTTTCTCGTATCAACATTTTAGATATTAAATTGTACTTTGTAGTTGTTGTTTGTTAGCAGTAGTTTGACTTCACTTATGTTAATACCTTTCTCTTTCCCAGACACTGTCTTATGATGATCCCTATAGTATGTAGTTTTATACCTAGTTTAGAATCTTCCTATTTAGACAAAACGGGGAGATGTAGTGGGAAATCAGGAACTATACATGTGAACGATCGAGTCAGAGGACTGGAGACAAGCAGAGCGTGGTTAACTGGAAAGGATTCTGGAAGTAGACCTCCGAGGAAGAGGAGCAAGACAGGAAGTCGGCATTCTCTCGTGAGAGTTCCTGATCAGTTGCACGGGTTTTCAGACTGATGATGTGGCTTCCGGGGTGTGCAGTTCAGGCCAGCGGCAGGGGAGTTTGGATGTACGGTGTGGGGATGAGGAGTTTTCTTTAGAAATGCTCCAGCGCGCTGCAACCTTATCCCTTCATTTTCTCTTAAAACCTTCTCTGTTTTGTAAGCAATTTTCACAAAATAAACCCCATTTAAAACATATCTCATGGCGGGTTTTTACCACGATACATATTCACCCAACAACACCTCCCTGGTTCATCACCTCATTTACTCAGTACTATATTCTGTCTGACTCTTTCCCTCTCATTGGACTTGACCTGGAATGTGGTAGATATCTGAAGGGTCATACCGTTAAGGAGATTGACTTTCCTTGTCCTGGAGGGATCAGATAATAGGAGCTCGCTAGCTATCAGGGAGACTTTGTGCTACCCCTTCCCTGATTTCTTGAATTTTTATATGGCTCAGGATTGTGCAGGTCTTGTGCATGCTGTCACAATCACTGAGTTTGTATGTGCATTCCCCTCTGTGTTTTGCAAACACTGTTTTCATATAGCTATCCACCACCTCTGTCTCTTAAAATCTTTCCATCTTACAAGCACCCTCTCTTCTGCAGGGATAATAGAATCTCCAGGGAAGGACACAACACAGACTTGTCATTTTTGATCACTCCAAAGTCTCTTGTTTGGATACTAACTAATTGAGTTCATTGCCATCTACTGCAGGAACAGGCTTCTCTGATTTAGGCCTGAATTTAGTCACATTTTTAATTTAAATGCAGCTTATC
Source organism: Sigmodon hispidus (assembly GCA_004025045.1). Taxonomy (NCBI): domain Eukaryota; kingdom Metazoa; phylum Chordata; class Mammalia; order Rodentia; family Cricetidae; genus Sigmodon; species Sigmodon hispidus. The sequence continues at coordinate 23,216 of PVIH01001311.1, forward strand.
ACAGGGTTCTTTGTCCAGTTTACATTTGGTTTGAATGTTTTTTTTTTTTGTTTTACTGGAATGTGATATTTGAATAAAATCCAAGGAGAACAGCCCAATCTGAGGGCTTCATTCAACTTGGCTATATTATTTGTATATTCGTTGAATTTGCAGTCAAAATCTACTGTATTTCCATGTATCTTACAAAATACATTCCTTGTAGGATTTGGGACTTATGATGACATTTGTAACAATTTTATTTTTAGGATGCAAATAAATAGAATCCTTGACATTTTTAATTTATTGCCTTTTTAATAAATGACAGTTCTTACTATTCATTTTCATGTGTGGGTGCTGATTGTTGCTAACCCTATACAAAAAAATTGAGACCTTCTGACTAACAAGGGCCACTGGGGACTTGCTATTGTGATGTCTTTTTTCATGCTTCAATATCTGCACTCAGATATTTTAATGCTGTTTCTTTTTGGCAGCTTGGAAACATCCAGGTTGAAGAAGACATTAAAATTCAGAATACCACTGCAATAATCCTACATCTCTCCAGTTGTTTCTGAAGCTGTTTAGAGCTGGGGGTGGGGCATATTCGTGGATGACTTGCCTAGTATGAGAATGATCCCAAGTTTATACCCAGCTCTGCAAACACTAAGCAAAAGAAAAAAACAAACACAGCTGTCCCTAGCACTCCTCACAATGTCTTGATTTATAAACAAATAATAATCACAGATTTTACAAATTTGGTATTTTTTTAACAAAATAAAGTGTTTTTTATCCATGTATTTCCTTGCTCCCCCTTCCTTTCTTCCTCCCAATCAATCTCAGTCAGTCTTCAGCCTCCCCATTTCCACCCCTTCCTCTAAAAGGACAAGAAGTCCAAAGGTGGGTCACTTTGGCATCCACTCCAGGCAAGTCTGATTTCCCCCTCCTAACATTAGGACCGGGTAGGTGTTCCTCTGAAGAGAATGGGTTCCTGAGGTGCCAGCCCAGGTACTGAATTACAGTCTGATCCCACACCTCAAGGCTCCATATATTGTTCATGTCAATGGACTGTTGGCTACACTTGGAGGGCCTAGCTCCTTTTCCTGATGGTTCTCCAGTGGCTGTTCTTGATTCAGTGAACTCCTGCTAGCCATCCTTGTGGGAATTTTCCTCATAATACCTTTCAAACTGTGAAATCTTTATGGTTTTTCTTTTGTGCTAGCTAAGAAATACATATTATATTGTCTACTTCTATCTATTTTATAGGTTTAACAACACAATGTCACAATGTAGACATAATATCCCATGAAAGAGGATGACTGACAAGTGTTCTGTGTTTGAACACCATTGCTGGTCATATTTACTTTCTTGCATTCAGGTACTGTAAAGAAGAAGAGGTTTCAGCCACAGCTCTATGCTAGCTAAGTATCCTCCAGGATGACATTTTACCTTCCTTTGGTGATGAGGCTTCATGGTACCAGAAAAAGTAAGACAAATGATGAAAGAGCAAAGCATGTAACAGACAGCTTAGAACACTAGCAGAGCCGTCCTTGAAGACCACCATGGTAAGTCAAATCTTTGAAATAGATTTTTCAGAAAAGCATGTAAGGCAGGTCACTGGTTCTTTTAGTATCAAAATATTTTATCCTGCAGGCCTTCTACTCACTGTAATATGACTATATGATCAGATGTGCAACCTTGATGAGCCTTGGCCTGGGAGAATGCAAGAACATGTGATGGAGAAGGCAACCCCTTCCTTGTTAAGGAAGTTTTTATAAAGCACAGTTTAGGGTTCTTGTCAAACTCATATTGCAAAGCATATGTTATCTCCCCCATTGAATTTTAATTAATTGGCTCATTGTGAAATTAAAATACAATTATGATGATGCTTAATCTTTTAATCCTTTATGTATAGCGCATGGAAAATTTTTTATTTTAAAGCAAATAAAAATATTTTTCTTTGCCCTCTATTTTTTGTAGAGTGACTTCAGTGGACATAGACTTCTTGACTAAAATGCCCTTCTGCTATTTGACATTTCAGGCTTTTTGTAAATATCTGCTTTAAATAGATGAATATAAAATGTATTCTCTGTGCTCGATGCTTTTGATAGCAAAAGTTCATGCTATTGTTAGTAATCCTTCTGTCTATAAAATACTTTAACAATGTACTGGGACATCAGACACATGTCTAGCTCAAGTGTCAGCCAGGCTCGAAAGGGAAGGCTGTCATCTTGCTCTAATACAAGTTTATGAGGAAGTATAATTCAGAAATATGTTCTAGTAAGAAATCTTTAAATATCTAGTGAAATATTGCCATGGGATTTAAAACAACTAAATTTGTGTGTATTATTTCAAGGGAAGTATATGATGTATTATAATAGAAATTATTTTGGTAAATTTTTCTGTACTATTTGTGCACATTGAGGACAGAGTCTGAAAACATGAGACAATCATCCCACCTCCCTCCCAACCAGTCTAAAGCTGGTTACCTTCAAGTTAACCTCTAAAGCTCCCTATCCTGGGGTAGGCTGTCTATTGTCCTTCTATAGGGAAGAAAAGAATCTCAAATAGAGCAGGATGTTAAAACCTTACCCCCCTAGAGAATAAGTTGAAGACAAACCATTTCCAGTAGAGGTTATTATAGTTTATCCAACAGTAGAGAAATGCCTATAGTGGGAATGAGAAACTCTAAGTTTATTTGTAGAGAATCCACTCTGCTCTGCCTGGAAACCTCTCCATCAAAACAGCAGAGGATTTGCTATAGCAGGACTTCCTCAGCCTTTCCTACTCAATGAAGTAAGCCCAATCTACTGATATTATTGATCCATCTGCTACTTACTATTTGTTCTTTACTTTTCCTCCTACATTATTAATAATCATTTGAAACCAAAAGCAGATCAATCCCCACACAGACCATATATGTTTACTAATGTTTTTAAATTTTTTTTCCAAAATAATAGAAACATTAAATTAAAATTGGTTTTCTGAGGTAATGAGTAAAAGATTTAACACTGTTTTCAATATTTCAGAATAAGTGGCCAAGAAATTGCATACACATCTGTGTGTGAGGCTACATAAGCCTGTGTTTGTACATTTAGTTTACAATGGGATTCTCTGTGACATTAAGCATGTATTACACTGATTGCCTCAATTTTATCATATAGGAGGTGGATAAAATGATGACATTTTTATTTTATAGTGTTGTGCAGACAAAATTAATATTTCTAAGATGTATAAAATAAGAACAACATATAGTCATATATTATGACATAGATAACCTTTGCCTTTTTTACTGTGTTGATGAAAACAGATCATTAAATTTTATGACAATTTATATCTAATAGCATTAAATTTCATTTTTGCTTCCTTTGGCTTGTCATGTATACAGTGACATGTAGCTGTCATTAGCAGACACATATTCTTTGTGTATCATTATACTGTGAATAAAATCAATTGATGTCACATTTAGCATGCAGTCATTTATTCTAGCAACAGCTGAATAATAGGTCCTTAAATATCAAAATTATAATGTTTATTTACTTCTTTTTATCTCTTGATTTTTTTATTTACTCCTGTAGCCTATAGTTAACATGTCTTTACTTTATGCTAGGTAGGATCTAGGAATACTGCAGGAAATATTATAGACTAAGATGTCACTTTTAGCTTTTTTGCTTTTAGTAAAAAGAGCTGGACACAAAAACAAATTTCGCAACGGTGTGGTTAGAGAGAGCTCAGAGTAAAAGAAAAGAGGAACCTAGTAGCTTTAATAGCTTTAGGGGTGAAGGAGGGGCATGGTGGCAAAGTCCATTGTGCTAAGATGGCTGCTGAGAAGTGCCTCGAAGGTTGATAAAAGAAAAATCTGTGCAGATAGAGAAAGCAGACACAAAGGTCTTCAAATTCTCTTTGCTCCAGGGAGAGTGAAAAATCCAGAATACCCCAAAACTCATGTAATGAAAGATTGGGAAGGAGAATGCCAAGATCACTTGGAGGCAGAATGAGTAAATTGGCCTCTATCTGGAGAACAAGCAGTCCTTGGTTGTAAGGTTTGAAGCAAAGATCACGTAAACTTGAATAAACAATTCTCCTATTGCCTTTAGTTATTAGGGAATAAAGAGAACAAGTCTAAACTAAGTGCAACATGCCTGATAATGGAGATTGTGTGCTCCTGCTGTGGATAGATATCTCCAGCTTTCTGAGGTCTTCTAGTATTCATAGGGAACCTGGAAGGTAAGCAGCTTAAAGAAGGGACATGGGTGATATGTTTAGGGTTCATTGTTCAATTAATGAGTATTACTTTGTGTTATGACAGTTGAAAGACAAAAGAAAGAAGTAATTCTCCATGAGTGGTTCTCATTTCAGCGCTCAGTCAGTTATGGCTGCTTCATGACTTATACGAGCATAGTGCTACACCCGGGACAGTCCTTTCAAGTTGTGAATTTCCTAGTGTTGCAAAAGAGCAGCCTGTAAGTGTGAATATATATATATGTATATATATAGAATGTGTTTCTCAGTCCCTTCACTCATAGCACAGTAACTACCCATAACCTTTGCCTTTTTACTGTTTACCAGCTCTAAAGTTTCTCTATTGCTTACAAGTGGCAGGGATCAACAGCCTACTCCCATCATTGGTTGGTTATTTGTGGCTGTTGCTTGCACATAGTAAGCCAATGGAATATTAAAAATGAGGTTTGTAATGTAGACTATAGATTTTAAGGTGAAATCTATCAAAATCTCTTGTTAACTAAATGGGCTTTATTTGAAATGCCATTAATAGTTGTCTTGATGACAAATAGATAATTTTAAACACACAAACTAATTTGCTTTAGAGTTGTAAAATGTTCCTGAAAATTATGGCTAAATTGAAGGCTGACAAGCATATTTTATATATACTACTAATTTATCTGATGTTCTATTTGTAATGAATGTCCAAATTGAAGGTGATTCAAAATATGATATGTCATAATATTTTGTAAAAGATTAACATAACTAGGTTTCAAAAAGGAGGCTTAAAGTATTCTGATTTAAATGCTATCTATAAAAGGGGCAAAGTCATCTTTCAAATGACAACAATGTGATTATTAAAAATAAAATAGTCTACAATTTTGGGCTAATAGGTAAAACAAGAAATCTAATGTATTAGACTATTTCTGCCACTAGCAAACCTTAATTAGAAATTTCCAATTATGTATGCACATGCCAAAATATGAGTACTCAGGCAAATGAAAAATTTACATATACAATGTTTTAATCAAAGCACCTATTTGATTGTACAATTATCTGTTTTGCAACACAAAATTTAAATTCTGTCCTTGTGATTCTGCGTTTATACAGGTGCCCAATTATTTTGTTGGTGCAACTTAGAAATGCCTGCTTGATGTACTATGATGTCAGTTCTTTTCCATTTATAGTAATATGAGTAAAATTTTTCTTGACTCATAAAACAAAACTTGCTAGATCAACAGGAAATGCATCTTCTTTCTGCTTATAACTCTGTTTCACTTCCATTCTCTGCTAAGGAAAAAAACACTATGTTTGTTTCTGTTTTTCACTCATACAATTTATTACTTCTTCCCTTCTTATCTGGAATTTGCTTCAAAATTTTAAGACTACTCTGGTTCACAGGGAGAAGCCTTCAGTGGCAATAATACTGACTTCACTCAATTTTCCACATTGTTAGTCCCTAAATGATGGGAGTAGGCTGTTGATCCCTGCCACTTGTAAGCAATAGAGAAACTTTAGAGCTGGTAAAATACCAGATTTATAGTCCTGAAGACAGATGTTCTCAGTGGAAATGCTGGGAAATGCCTTGAGAAGTAGTGAGGTAGAACCGCATTATAGTATGTGTGTGTGTGTGTGTGTGTGTGTGTGTGTGTGTTTTCTTTCTGGACAGTCGAGACTCTCCTTGGCTTTCTGTGAGAGAAGTAAACTGAGCAACCTGCTCACAGAGACAGAACTCTGGGTAAATGGGAAGTTGCTCTCTGGTTCCGTTATAGGGGCAGGACAACTGGGATATATGCGGCTTCATTTGCAAAATGATTCAATATCTCAGATAGGGGCTCCACATTTCAGATAGGTTATTGGTGACAGGAGCAGTCTTTTGTTTTCTGAATCTTTCAGAAAATGCTTCCACTCTATGCCTTTTTCACAGTGTCAGGATTACATGGAAACAAGATGTGGCAACATAAGCCAAGTCACTGGCTTTTCTTATCCTTGATTGTAAGTAAATGTGTGCAGAAAAAGAGTTTCTGCATTAGACATGAATAAAAAACCAGTTGGTAAATCTCCAATCTGTCATTTTTGCTTTGACTCCAGGCAGATTTGTGACCAAACTATAAAGAAATCCTTTCAATGCCTCTGGATTGTTTAAATTTAGGCTTTGTCATTCCTGTCAATATTGAATTTTTTATAATATATTTTATCTTGAGTGTGAGATGGCCCAGTGCTACTGTATACACATAGGTCAAATTATTCTTGGTCTCACATATATGCTGTATTCTGCTTTTTGTTTTGTTTTAGAACAAGGATTCTCTATATATCCAGGCTTTCCTGGAACTCATCAGGTAGGCCAAGCTGGCTTCAGACTTACAGAGACACCTCTCTCCCAGGGAGGAGCTCTGCTTATAGAATGTTGGAAAGATTAAAGGTGTGCACCACAATGCCTGTCTCTGCTTTATTTTTCAGTAATCACTTTAAATCCCCCCAGGGAGTGAAAGCACTATTGTAATAAAAACTGCTTTAGGTCTGAGCTGTCTGCAGGGGCCTGGGCCTAAGACCTTCTGTGGAAACCAAAACCCACAGATACTGAAGGCATTTATATAAAATGCAGGATATTTGTACTTATCATCTTCTATATTATTTACAATGGCTACCAGCATCAGTATCATAAAGTGGTTTGTTTTACTGGATTGTCTAGGATATAATGACAATGAAAAACTCTGAACTTTACCAAGGAAGATAAAATATGTCTTTTTTAAAAACTACTTTCACCTAAACAATAGACTTCTAATACAGCTTCCACACCTAGAGAAAGCTGACCATGTACTTATTGTAGGAGATCAGAGTCAATGAATCTAGTGTCAAAATTTTTTAGTGGATCTCTAGGTATTCTTGCGCTTGTGTGGTCTTTCTTTGCATTGCTTCTTTTGCCGACTATATCATTTAATATGATACAAAGAGAGGTACTTTGATAAGGTTTGTTCTTTAGAACATTTATGGAATTTACCTGTGCACTATATGACAGACAGGCTATTCTGCTAGAAAGATATATCAATTGAAATGCCTCTGAAATATGCCCTAACATGTAGGAAGAGAGGTCACATACAGGAGATTGTCTTCTCTAGGGACTTAAATTGGCCTCCTGAGGAGCCTACAAACATCTGTTGAAAAAGAGTATTTGTACAGCAAAGTGTGATGTCAGAATATGTCATAGTTCTGAGAAAAGCACATGGGTTTCAGGTAGCACAATGAACAATACTGATTGATGCACTTTGGACTTATTGTATGACTTGTTATGCTCTTGATATGGACTGATAGAATAGTTTTTTATCTCATTTCAGTTTTGAATGTCTGAGAAATAATTTGTAGTATTTCACAGGTCATGCATGAAATGAACTAAATAAAACAATCAATATGAAGAATTTAGCACAGTGGCTGAGTCAGAGTAGCACTTGATGAATGATAGTTGTTATATTAATTATTATTATCATCACAGACATTACTCTCATCATAACAGGTTCCACAACTACCAGTACCAATGTCAACACTAAGACAAGACTACTTATAAGCTATTGTATTACAACTGTCCTCACTGACCATCACTCAGAGTAAGTGAATCTACAACACTATTTACTTGTTTGTATTTTCTTCTTGAGATCTAAACAAGATGAAAATTAGACTAGTAGTATCCTTGCTCTTTAGCAATAATATGAAAAAACAAAAGGCACTGTGCTGTTTTATGTTAGGGGAAAAGCCAAGTATAATCTTAAGTACTGCAATGATAATAATGTCGGCTTGGTAAAGATTATAGACTCCCTGTGAGCACTGTTTTTACCTTCTATAATTCGTCTATTGCAGTACAATGATGTGAATAAAACAGGCTGAAGTATAAAACTAGGATTAAATATCACCTTATAGTTTCTTCACTTTAGTATTACTCCACTCAATAAAATTGACTTTTGAGAATCCCTGCGTTTACCTTAGATTAACTAGAAATGAGGGTGAAAGTGTCAATGAGGGCTAGATCATAGCCAATTCTTTTCTTGTGTAGTTATAAAATTGGCTGGTTTGCTCTAGTCTATTACAGTTCCTTTATAAATGAAGAAAGAGCACATATGGGATATTTAAAAATCAAATAATGAATCTAAATCAAATACATGAAAATTAGTGGTTATAATACAGAAAGGAGGCAAAGGTGAGAATTATTTGATGTGAATCTTTCTAGTGTGCTCATTAGACACATGACTTTGATATCACTTAAGAATTTTTGGGCTCAACTTTAGATCCACCTCACCACAACTGACATTTAGAAAGTTAATTTACACAATTTTCATGCTTATTTTTACTGATATACTCTGATATAAGAAATTATTTTTCTACATCTATTGTTATGAAAACCATGTATCATATAGCATACTATATAGCTGGCCTTTATTCCTTTTACTAACCCAACAATTTATGCAGACTTTTTCTTTATCCTGTTTTTCTACCCTGCTTCTATTCTGGCCCTCTCATTTTATAACAAGCAATTTATAAAGAGGACATGGAGAGCCTATAGAAAAGATCACTACCTAGCTTTTCATATGTTTTACTGAGTAAGACAAAAATAAACCCTCTTTCTTAGCCTATTCTAAACTGGTAAATCTAAGACAATGAAGGTTAAACATCTAATAAAAATTCTTCTAAGTACAGCAGTATGAAAAGAATTCTCAATGTAAGTTCAATGGTATATAGAAAAACAGTGATGCTATGTTTACACAAGATCGCAGAAAAAAGGAGAAACATCATTGAGTTTAATTTAGTTGATAAGAATTATGACTCTAATATTAATAGTTGATAATCAATTATCTCAGGACGTAAATTAAATAAGCTAACATATATAATAATTTTCCTTTTATCTTACAAATTAGTAAAGAAAACAAAGCACGATTGTGACACTAAGATTGGGTATTTTGCTACACACACAAATATTCTAATATTCTCATGAGGTATAATAGTTTTCTAATTAAAAGTTTTGATATAGCTTGAATAAGAGAAAATTTCTTTGAAAACAGTATTCTCTTTGGCAATTTTGTTTTCCAACTTTTCCTAAATATAACAACACTAAGAACAACAATTAATAAGTGGGACCTCCTGATACTTAGAAGCTTCTATAAAACCAAGGACATAGTCAATAAGACAAAAATGACAGCCTACAGAATGGGAAAAGATTTTCATCAACCCTACAAGTGACAGAGGACTGAACTCTAAAATATATGGAGAACTCAAGAAACTAGAGCTCAAAACTTTGTCAAGTCTTATTTTTAAATGGAAGAAAATAAAGACAAAACATAGTACTGTAAAATGCTTTATAGGTTTCCTGAAGAAAAACTCACTATCATAACCAAAATTAAGACAAGCGAATGAAGCTATTTAAGTATTAGTAGAAAAGGCATTTCACACATGTCCAAGGAAGAGGAGAAAGAGGAGAAAAGAAGAAGAAAGCAGAAAAAAGATGGAGGAGGAGAAGCAGAAGAAGGCACTCACCTCAGGTGTTCAGTTAATAGACAGGCAACATCATCTGAAAAAAAACCCAAATACTTATTGTTATACTGTGATCATGAATATTATGAAATATCTAATGGCTTTAAAATCCATTTGTCAAATCTATAAAAAACATTAAAGAAATTAAAGGAACAGCTGGCCTAAATCTTATATATATATACTCTATCATCACTATTTTAATGGTTAATTCAGAATAGTTAACTCACTGTTTTTCAAAATTGTTTTCACAATCATATCAGATACATGTATAGCACGCAAAGATTTTATGACACATTTGTTTAAGAGGTAGGCATAATCACAGAGATATCTATATAACAGCATTGGTCCAGGTATGAACACAATATTGAAATATCTTTATATACAACATTGATGCCAAACACATTGCTTTTATGAGCTATTATTGCACAGTAGTAAATAGCATAGTGTTCCCAGTCTACAGTCACACACATGTATTCTAAGTATACAATTGTCTCTAGAGAATCTGTTCCTCTCTATTTTCTGTTTATTTTGTTAATACTCTTTCTTCCATTTCCTCTCTTTTATCTTTCTTCTTTTGTTCACTTTTTTATCCTTCCTTCTCTCCCACTCTTTCTTCACTCATATTTTTTTCTTCCTTTCTTCTTGCTTTCCTTTTCTATTTTGTTCTATTTCAGTTGTTACTTCCCCCTCTTTTCCTTCTTTCACAGTATTTTGGTTAACTTCTTATGGCCTACCTTAGTATTTACCCATCCGGTAGGGACAACTTAAATTATGTCTTCATAGTGAAGCTTATCTTGATAACTAGATAAGAAATTACTCTATTTTCTCTGTGTTTTGTTAATATTCTGTACTTTCCCTTTAGTAATTTGATTGTACCTTGTATTTTAGGTATAAGCATTCATGTCTGGATTATTTTTATCTTTGTGAATCAGATGAATCCTGCAATACTTCTGAAATAGAGGATATTTTGAGATACTGGTTGAGTTACAAGTCTAGGGTGCTGGACATTTTGGCAGGAGCATGTGAGTGGAATCATATCTGATTGTTGAGGTCAAGTATGACATTATTCTTTTTTAAGATTTAGTATTAAGTATGTGTGTTCAATATGTGTATAGGTGCCTGAAATGCCAAGAGATGATACTATATGATCTTGACATGGAGTTATAGAATTAACCCTTATAAAATAACTCATTGTAACTAGCAGAAACAAAAGTTAGGCTACACCTTTCTTTCTTTTCTCTACTTTCTTCATCATGTTTGGTTCTGTGAATATTTTCTCCAGTCACAAAAATTTACTTCTCTAATTTCCATTCTAGATGGCTTAATCTTAAACATTCTCTGCTAAATGTTTTCAACGCAAAACCAACTATTTCATAATTTCATAAGGTTGCATACTCAGTCAAACAGGGAAAGATAAAAATCTCAATCTAAACAATTCTCCTGACTTTGATGAGGAACAAATGAGTTTCACTAGATTTTTAGCTAGAATTCTGGCTGTCTTTTGATGCAAGAATTTGAAAAGCATTGAATTTTTAACCATTGTCCTCATATTTTTTTATTTTTGCAAAGATATTTAGAATCATTTTAGTTAACTTATATATCTCCAATCACTTTTCATTTACCTTATACTATAAATAACCTTACCTATGTAATAAAATGAGTGAATTAACAATAGTTTAATATAACGAATTAAAGTGGATCAAATAATTTATTCAAGACATCTTTAATCATTTGTTGAGCAAATACTTTTGTTTATTTTAAAAGTGCATTGCAAAAAGCCACATCTATGCTATTTTAGGAAGGTTATAACCATGTGTATATCTCCTGTTTCCTATGCTATGGTGTGGAGAAGACAAGGAAGAAACTGCATATTCAGCTAAATACAAAAAAAATGAGATAACTTCAAACACAGAGAAGGAGATAATTTCAATTACTGAAACAGGGATTTGGCTGAGAAGACAAATGCTTAAATTGGGCATTCAGTAATCAAATCAGAATGATGCAGAACAAGCCAGCTTTTTAAGATAATAGTTCATATGTAAGCAATAAAAGTAAAGCCAAATATTATTAGTATCTTATACACAGAAAAGAATAATAACGATAAAACTAAGAAAGTATGAGGAAACAGAATACAAACTTTATAGAGGACCATTGCTATAAATTTTTCATGTAGCTTAAGTGTCTTGAAAATCACAGGAATATTTTATGATAGGTGCAAGTCATTTGTGGTTTCCTGTGGTGACATATTGTATATTTAATAAAAATTGTCTGAAATATCAGAGGACAGGGCTACCCACAAGCCAAGACATGAAGGACAGGGAGTGGTGACCCTCACCTTTAATCCTATCACTTGGGAAACAGAGGTGTGTCTGGATCTTTGTGAGTTCAAGGCCTAACAGAGCCAGGCAGTATTGATACACACCTTTAATCCTAGGACTAACAAAGTGAACAATATAGTGAGGTAGATGGGCTGAGAGAGAAGAGGGACCAGTTCAGCTTTGCTTGCCACTTCCCTTTGCAGGTGAGGACAGAGAGACTTGTGGTCAAAGATTCATGGAGACAGGCCTGAGGAGTTGGCTGGGTGAAAAGTAGCTGTAATTTGTTTCTCTGTCTTTCTAATATTTCAGCACTCTACCCCACAAAAAACATGGGTGAGAAGAGAAGTGGCTGTGGGTTGTTTATCTCTTTGACATTTCAGATTACTTAATTAAATTTAATATATGTACACATATATAGTATATCACCACAATTTTCTTATAAATAGAAGGTGATTTTCTTTTATTTTTCCTTCTTTATTTATTTTGTATTTATCAAGAAAAACAATAAAATGAATTTAAAATGCTGATAAGTTAACAATAACTATAAAGAAGATAAAAATCATAAGCATGACTTATCAAGGGTGCTAATGCAAATAAGATTGTTACACATATATTTACTTTGTGTTCAGCTTTCCCTCTGAATTTTTTTTCCATCCCTGTATATCCTTATGCAAGGTCCCTTCCCCCTCCCACCACATCAGGTCATTTTTTCTTCTCCACAACTCCCCATCCCCTCCCTGGGCAGGCAGCAGACAGTCCTATGGTCCCACTGACCGAATAATGCTTAGTTCAGTCTTCACTCCTGGCAAATACAGTTTTGTCCACCCTCCCTCAAGAGTGAGTCAGGTGTTCCTATAGTTGGAGTGGGATCCGAAGGGTCACTCTAGGGTGTTTCTGAACCCAAGCTGTTCAGTGGTTGTGGTTTGCAGCTTGGGCATGCTTGAATTTTTTTCTTGCTTGCTTGTTTAGGGACCACTAATGAGTGAGTACATCCCCTGCTTATCTTTCTGAGTTTGTGATATTTCACTCAGGAGAATATTCTCCAAATCCATCCATTTGCCTGCGAATTTTAGGATATCATTTTTCTTACTGCTGAGTAGTATTCCATTGTGTAGATGTACCATAGTTTGTTAATCCATTCTTCAGATGAGGGACATCTAGGTTGTTTCCAGGTTCTTGCTATTACAAATAATGCTGCTATGAACAAAGTTGAGCTAATACCTTTGGAGTGTGAATGTACCTCTTTAGAGTACATACCCAGAAGTGGTATTGCAGGGTCCTTGGGGAGATTGATTCTCAATTTTCTGAGAAACCACCATATTGCATTCCAAAGTCGCTGAACAAGCTTACACTCCCACCAACAATGGAGGAGTGTTCCCCTTGTTCCACATCCTCTCCAACATAGGCTGTCATCTGTGCCTTTTATCTTAGCCAATCTAACAGGTGTTAGGTGGTATATCAAAGTTGTTTTGACATCCATTTATCTGATGGCTAAAGATGTTGAGCATTTTTTCAGGTGCCTTTCAGTCATTCGTAGTTCCTCTGCTGAGAATTCCCTTTTTAGATCTGTACTCCATTTTTTGATAGGGTTATTCAAGATTTGGGGTTCTAGATTCTTGAGCTCCTTATGTATCTTAGAGATCAGTCTTCTATCACTTGTAGGATTGGTGAAAATCTTTTCCCATTCTGTAGGCTGTCGTTTTGTCCTATTGAGAGTGTCCTTGGCTTTACAGAAGCTTCCTAGCTTCAGGAGATCCCACTTATTGATTGTTGGTCTTAGTGTCTGTGCCACTGGTGTTATATTTAGGAAGTGGTTGCCTGTGCCAATTTGTAGAAGTGTATTTCCCACTTTATTTTCTATCAAGTTCAAAGTGGCTGGGTTTAAGTTGAGGTTTTTGATCCACTTGGATTTGAGTTTTGTACAGGGAGACAGGCTCAGATCTATTTCCATTTTTGTACACACTTCCATCCAGCGATGCCAACACCATTTGTTAAATATACTATCTTTTGTCCATTAAATGTTTTGGGGCTCTTTGTCAAAGATCAGGTGTTCATAGGTTTTTGGGTTAATGTCTGGATCCTCAATTCTATTCCATTGGTCCACAAGTCTTTTTTTTTTATGCCAGTACCAGGCTGTTTTTATTGCTGTAGCTCTATAGTATAACTTGAAGTCAGGGATGGTGATACCTCCTGAGGTTCTTTTGTTGAGTGAAATTGTTTTGGCAATCCTGACTTTCCTGTTATTCCAAATGAAATTGAGTATTGTTCTTTCAAGGTCCAAAAAATATTGTGTTGGGATTTTCATGGGCAGTGCATTGAACCAGTAGATTGCCTTTGGTAGAATTGCCATTTTTACTATGTTGATCCTACCAATCCAGGAACATGGGAGAGCTTTCCATTTTCTGATGTCCTCTTCAATTTCTTTCCTCAGTGATTGAAAATTTTTGTCAACTAGATCTGTTACTTCTTTGGTTATAGTTACTTCAAGGTATTTAATACTATTTGCAGCTAATATGAAGAGTAATGTTTCCCTTATTTCTTTTTCAGCTCTTCTATCTTTAGTGTATAGATGGGCTACTGATTTTTGTAGAAAAATGGCAATGGAAGTAGCAGGGCCCATTTTTGAAGGCAAAAATTAATAGTGGCTTATAAAACTAGTCATATGAAACAAGGAGAATCATTTTATACTCATCAAAGGAACAATCCACCAAGAGAATATTACAATTCTAGAATGTGTGCACCAAACACAGGTAACTCAGTTTCATCTAAGAAATACTATTGAGAAGTAACAAACTGCACATCAAACTCAAAACACTGGTGGTGAGTAACTTCATAATCTCCTCTGATCTATAGACAAGACATCTGAACAAAAACTAAATAAGATAAAATTAAAGATAAATGACGTCATAAATCAAATGTTTCCATTAGACATCTATAGAACATTCCATTCAAAAACTAAATAATATACATATTTCCAGCTGCTTATAGAAATATCTCCAATGACCACATATGAAAAGGTAAACAAAGTGGTGTCCAGTTTAGAGAGGGAGTTAGACAGCTTCAGACAGAGAGGTCTCAGATCAGAGGCCAGTGGGTGGAGAGCAGGCTCCATCCCCTGGGCTACCCAGGGACTTCATCCCAGAGTCCAGAGCCACAGTCCTGGATTTGACCTCATTGACAGTGCTGCCCTGTAGCAGGGCTGAGAGAAGTCTTCCTCAGAAAGCCTGGGGGTCACATCACAGAGTACCAGGTCTGCCTCTAAGGCAGGCTGCATTATCAAAGAAGGATGCACATCTCTCTGAAAAGTATGATTCCGTGGTGTCTGAGGCAGTGTAGGAGTCAGGTGGCTTCAAACAGCAAAGATCCCTTTGACTGACCAGAGTAAGAAATCATGCAGACTGCATGTCCAAAGCAGACAGGAGACACACAAACCCTATAGCCACAACTGACTAAGATTTCACTAAGACCTGACTAAGAGTAAACCAATGAGCAATGGGTAGATGCCAGTGCAAGTATGCACATAACAATATAAAGAACAATAAGGCACTACCAAAAGCAGCTGATGGCTCAACAAAACCAAGACCTGAACGAAACAATGAAGAAGAAACACAAGGTAACAACAATACAAACATATTTATGGAGATTATAGAAGCCTTAAAAGAGGATGTGGAAAAAGTTCCTTAAAAATAGAAAAAACAAATATAATTTTGGAGAATATGAACCAATCCTTGAAAGAAAAAGAAAACCAAGAACGATAAATCTGACAAGTAAAAGAATCATTTCAGGAACTAAAAATTGAAATAGAAACAATAAAGAAGATGCAAAACAAAGCAAAAGATGAAATAGAGAATCTGAAGAAATGATCTGGAACTATAGATAAAAGCATAACCAACAGAATCTAAGAGGTAGAAGAGCAAATTTCTGGAGTAGAAGACTCAATAGTGGAAATAGGTAAATCACACCAAGAAAACACCAAAACCAGAAAATTCATAACACTAAATGTTCAGGAAATTTGGGACATCATGAAAAGACCAAACCTGAGAATAATAGGAATAATATCTCTTAATATTAATGGACTCAATTCACCTATAAAAAGACACACACTAACACAATGAATACCAAAACGAAAGCAAACCTGCTGCATACAAGAAACTCCTCTCAACTCCAAAGACTAACACAAGCTCAGAGTAAAGAGTTAGAACAAGACTTTTCAATCAAATGACTCCAAGAATGAAGCTGGTGTTGCTCTCCTAATATCCAAAATCAAACTAAACTAATATCAAACTAAACTAATATCAAACTAAAATCAATCAAGAGAGGCCAGGATGGACATTACTTATCTGTTTCAGAAAAAAAATGATCAAGATGAGATCTCAATCATGAATATTTATGTCCCTAATGTAAGGACAACTTCATATGTAAAACAAACTCTACGAAAGCTTAAACTCCACACCAAATGTCACACTCTAATATTGGGAGACTTCAATACCCTACTTTCACCCATGGATAGGTCAACCAGACAAAGTTTCAACAAAGAAATAAGGAGTTTAATAGATGTTATAATGCATATAGACTTAATAGATGTTTACAGAAGCTTTCATCTGAATACAAAGGATATACATATTTCTTAGCACCCCATGGAACTTTCTCTAAAATTGACCACATACTTGTTTATAAGGCAAATATCAATAGATATAAAAAGTGAGAATAACTCCTTGTATCGTATCAGACTACCATGGCCTAAAGTTTGAATTCAACAAAAAAAAATCAAAGAAAGTCTACAAACTCATGGAAACTAAACATCTCTCTATTGGACCACTGCTGGGTCAGGGAAGAAGTTAAGAAAGAAATAAAAGACTTCCTAGAATTTAATGAAAATGAATCCATAACATACCAAACTTATGGGACACAATGAAAGTAGTGTTAAAAGTAAAAATCATAACATTAGATGCCTATATAAAAAAACAAGAGAAATCTCACTCAAGAGACTTAACAACTCAACTGAAATCTTTAGAACAATTAGAAGCAATCTTACCTAGAAGCAGTAGACAGCAGGAAGTAATCAAACTTAAGGCTGAAATCAGTACAACAGAAACAAAGAGAAAAACACACAAAAAAATCAATGAATCAAAAAATTGGTTCTTTGAGAAAGTCAACTGAAATGACAAACACTTATCAAAACTAACCAAAAGACAGAGAGAGAATATTCAAATTAACAGTATCAGAAATGAAAAAGGAGATTTAATGACAGGCACCTAGGAAATCCAGTGAATTATCAGGTCATACTTTGAAAATTTATACTCTACAAAAATAAAACCCTAAAAGAAATGGAGAGCTTTCTGGACAAGTACCAACCTCAAAATTAATCAACCACATTAAATACCTAAACAGACATATAACACTAAGGGAAATTGAAGTTGTTATTAAAAGTCTTCCAAATAAAAAAATCTCAGGACCAGATGGTTTTATTGCAGAATTCTACCAGACATTCAAAGACAAACTAACACCAATACTCAATACACTGTTTTATACAGTGGAAGCTAAAAGAATGCTGTCAAACTCCTTTTATGAGGCCACAATCACCCTGATACCCAAGCCACTCACAGATGCAATTAAGGAAGAGAACTACAGACCAATCTTCCCATGAACATTTGTGGTGGAATGTTCTATGTATGTTATAAATAAAGGAGCTGTTTTGGCCTAAGTGCAGCACCTTAGAAGTGGGTGGAGAATCAAAGGAGAGACAGGTAGAGGGAGGGTGGAGTTAGCCAGTTTCCATCTGACACCCAAGAAGGAAACATGTAACAAATCCAGGTGAGCCACCGGCCGGGCCACAAGGCAGATAGATTACTAGAAATGTGGTGAATTAAGATAAAGAGCTAGCCAGTAATGTAATTAAGACATGGGCCAAACAGTATGAAGTTAATATAAGTGTCTGATTCATTTCTTTGTTGGACAAACATCACCGTGGGCTAGGTCCAACCTCTGTGACCAAAAGAGCCCAGAAACTTTCTACAACAAACATTGATGCTAAAATACCCAACAAAATTCTGGCAAACTGACTACAACAACATATATAAAAAGTCATCCACCACAATCAAAGTAGGCTGCATCCCAGAAATGCAGGGATGGTTCAGCATATAGAAAACAATAAATACCATTCATCATATAAACAAATTGAAGAAAATAAAACCACATGATCATCTCCTTAGATGCTGAAAAATCCTTTGACCAAATCCAACAATTCTTTATGATAAAATTCCCAGAGAGAACAGAAATACAGGGAAAATTCCTAAGTGTAATAAAGGCAATTTTCAAGAAGCCGACAGCAAACATCAAACTAAACAGAAACTCAAAGCAATCTCACAAAATCAGGAACTAGACAAGACTGTCCTCTCTCCCCTTATCCATTCAATATAGTTCTCAAAGTTTTAGCCAAAATGAGAAGAGAACAAAAAGAGATTAAAGGGACACAAATTGGAAAAGAAAAAGTGAAACTATCTCTATTTTCAGATGACATGATTGTATACATTAGAGACCCACAAAATTCTACCAGGGAACTTATATAGCTGATAATCACCTTCAGCAATGTAGCAGGATAGAAGATTAATTAAAAACATCAGTAGCCCTCCTACACACTAAAGGCAAATAGGCTTAAAAAGAAATGGGGGAAATATCACTCTTTATAATAGCTGAAAATAGCATTAAATACCTTGGAGTAACTACAAAAAAATATGTAACAGATCTATTTGACAAAAACTTTAAATTACTTAAGAAAGAAATTGAAGATGATATCAGAAAATGAAAAGATCTCTCATGTTCCTGGATAGGTAGGATAAACACAGTAAAAATGGCAATTCTACCAAAAGCAATCTACAGATTCAATGCACTTCCCATCAAAATTCCAACACAATTTTTTACAGACTTTGAAAACAACTTTGAGATACCACCTTATACCTGTCAGAATGGCTAAGATGAAAAACACAGATGACAGCCTATGCTGGAGAGGATGTAGGGAATACTCCTCCAACTTTGGTGGGGATGTAAACTTTTTCAGCCACCTGGAATGCAGAATGGCAGTTTTTCAGAAAACTAGGAATCACTCTCCCCAAGGATCCATCAATACCACTATTGGACATATGCCCTAAAGATGCACATTCACACCCCAAAAGCATTAGCTCAACTGTGTTTATAGCAGCATTATTCATAATAACAAGAGCCTGGAAACAGTCTAGAAGCCCCTCAACTGAGGAATGGATTAACAATGGATTCTGGGTGACTGTAGAAGGATTGTTTAGCAGAAATTTGTGGTGGTCATATTGCATCTGTGGGCATTAGCTGTGACCTACTGTGCTTTCTTCATCTTTACCTGAGCCTAACCTTGAGGAGCTTTAGATTTTATTTTTTATGTTTCATGTTTTTATATAAAGTTTGACTTTGATTTTTAAAAACAATAAAAAACAAACAAAAGCCAAAATTATTCATTGCCCCTCCCAAAGAAAATATAAGCAAGTCTGAATGAATATAGAAAAACTGAAATATCATTCACTACACTAACTTACCATACTGAAATCAATTGCTATATCAACAGCAATGGAAAATAGAAAAAGTCATGATTGGTTAACAGTATAGTACTGAACAAAAAATCAGGTGTTAGATGAAATCAAGAAGGAAATTAAAAACTTTGTAGAATTGAATGGAAATAAAAATGCAGCATATAAAAATCTGAAAGATTGAAGACATCCCTCAGAGCAAAGTCTACAGCACTAAATACCTACATAAAATGTTTAGAGATTTCTCATATTAATAACTGTATGTTACAACTGAAGTTCTTGGAAACACAAGAGTTATCAACACCCATACATAGTTGAAACATGAATACATCAGGGCTGAAATTAATTAAACAAAAACAAACAAACAAAAAGCAGAAAGAATGAACAAGACTAACAAATTTTTAGCTAAATGAAGTAACAGAAAATGAGAAAGCATCCAAATTAATAAAATTGGAGTGAAAAAGAGATATTACATCCAATTTTGAAGAAATTTAGAGGTATACAGACACATTTTAAAAACTCCACTAAACCTCTAAATGTAAATAAAATAAAATGAACTTCTGAAAGCATATAACCTACCATCATTAAATTAAGTTGAAGTAAATATCTTAAGCAGAATCACAATAGTAGCAGTAACTCAAAATCTCCCAAATTAAAAAAAAAAAGCCTCAGGGCCAGATATATTTGGCACAAGGTTCTACCAGACCTTCAAAGCAGTAGAATCATGAATTTTCAAATTACCTATAAGATAGAAAATAAACCATGTGCTTCAATTTCTCTTTATGAAGCCAAGATTCCCTGATACCCAAATCAGATAATGAACTGGTGAAAAAGGTGGTGAATCTTTGGCTAATCCTTTTTATGTGCATGGACAAAAAAAAAAAAAAAAAAAAAAAAAAAAAAAAAAAAAAAAAAAAAAAAAAAAAAAAAAAAAAAAAACCTCAATAAAATATTTGAGATCACCTCCATAATCACATTAGCTCCAACTAACAAATGCAGAGAAAGTTCAACATACATAAATAAATCAATGCTATTGACCACACAAATATGCCCAGTTACAGAAATGATACAGGTATCTAAACAGAATATCAAAAGTCTTTGATAAATTCCAATATTGTATAATAGCAAAAGTCCTGGAAAATCAATGAATATGAGGGTATATCTCAACATAATAGAGGTAGTATATAATAAGCCAGCAGCTGCCAACCCATTTTAAATGGGAAAAATGCAAAGTGTTTCTAATAAAATTAGGAATAACTCAATGATACCCATTCTTTACATTTGATTATAAATGCTGCTGAATTAATTCAACCTATATATTTGGTAAATGAATTGATTTTAAAATTGAATTCAAAAGATATGCCACTTTGTAAAAGAGTTTTTTTTTTTTATTGTTCTACAGAAAATGAGAGGCTGTGGATTTATTCCTGGATAAAGAAAATCAAGTTTGATAGAGGAAGACCCCCTAAAAAGTCTCTGATGGAAAGGGATGGCCCAGGTGATCCAACACTTCAGAGTCCCCCTGTTGCAGTTATTTTCTGAGCTTTGTTTTCTAAATAAATTCAAGGAGACTGGCTGAGATGGCCCAGCCTTACATACTACTCCCCCAAAGACTTGTCTTTAATGCTAAATTTTTCTTTGGGTGCCCACGGGATTGCCAGTGCCCCCATTTAACAGGAAGTAGCCTAGAGAATTACGCCCACATTATCAAAAAATGGATTATGGATGTTTATCTTTACATATAACAACTTGGTTACAAGTTGTTATAGATAATGGAAAAATGCTATACAAAGAAAATTAGATTTGAAGTTTTTGTTTGACAAAGAAAAAAGAGAAAGGCTATGGGATCATGTTCTAGTACATTGTAATTGTTTGTTCCTCCTACTAGTTTAATAAAATGTTGACTGGCCAGAAGGCACACAGAAAGTATGGGTGGGGTTTACCCATATAAGAAAACTCCAAGAAGAGAAAGAGTCAGGCAGAGACATCTGAGAACATGTAATGAAAAGAAGTCCACTATGCTGCTCTCAGAGAAGATACCAAATCACTTGGCTAATCATGGTTTAGGTTAAGAGTTAAGAGTTAGGCAGTTATATGACTGAACTATAGAGCCAATCAGCATAAGCTAATATAAAGCTTTGTGTGATTATTTTGGACTAAGTGGCAGGGGGCTGGGAGCTGATCCAAATTTCAGGACTAGGACAAAAGGGCTTGTGGGCCAGAAACTTCATATTATACATCTTGAATATATGTTGAACATAGCATCAACAGGACTTGTTGATGAATTAAATGTCTGTAGTAACTTAAAGATAAATAATGGATGAATATTTGTTTGAGGTCTTAGTAACTGAGTAGGCACTAGTAATATTTATTTGAGTGGTCTAAAATTTGCACAGAGAAATAGCAGTTGAATATATCTTTTATTGATTACTACATATCACCTCTACATTAGCCATATCTTTGTAGGATGTTTCTTACATTTATGAATGCAAAGGTCAGTGTATAAAGTAAATGAGGAAATTTTTATTCAGTGGGAAGTTTGTGTCTGACACTGCACACTGTATACACTGGAAATCACTATCACATAGATATGCTGTTGTTGGATGTTCAGAGTAGGCTGGAGCTTAGGGGCCAGCCCACATGGCAGTCAATAGTGCTTGCTTCTATCATGATGATTCACAGCACTTGCTTCTGTTTGCTTCTATAGTGATGATTCACAGCACTATAGAAGCAAACAGAAGATTGCAAATTAACAAATGAAAACAAAGACAAATTACAATCCAGTTAGTTGTGTGGCCCTGATCAAGATGGAAAGATTCAAATCTTTACCAGCTTCATGATACTATCTGATGCGTATCATAATGAACATAGCTCACTGGCCTACAGTTAAGACTCTATGAAACCATGTTTGTTTCTTGGTCATTTCTGGGATAACAGAACAGTATGGGTACATTAATAATGTGCCAGCTATACTCAGATCTTCATTATTATAGGCAAAAATCATTTCTGAAAGTTGTCACTTGGCTTTCATTTCTACCCGTTTCCTTTAAAGTTTTAAAAACCCACAGATTACTTCTTTACTATGGAAACAAAATGACATGATGTGTCTTTTTTCTTAACTGTATGTTTCATAAAAAAGAGGTCTAATAATTAAAAATATAGCTGCAGCTTATTATTGTGTAGCTTTATTTCTCGCATCCCCATTTGTATTAGTATACAGAAAACTGAAATGACTTCTTAAGGCCTTCTGTTTTCAGGTCTCATTAGGGTGCCAACCTCTACAAAAGTGGGTGTATAAAAACCACCAAGCTTACAAGTGACAGACTCTCTAAAATATATAGAGAACACAAGAAACTAGACCCCAAAGCTCGAAATAACCAAATTTAAAAAATGGGGTTCAGAACTAAAAAGGGAATTCTTAGGAGAACAATTACAAATGTCTGAAAGGCATTTGAAAAAGTGCTCATCATCTTTAGCCATCAGAGAAATGCAAATCAAAACAACTTTGAGATACCTCCTCACACCTGTTAGAATGGCTAACATTAAAGACACAAATGACAGCCTATGCTGGACAGGTTGTGGAGCAAGGAGAACATTCCTCCATTGCTGGTGGGAGTGTAAGCTTGTTCAGCCACTCTAGAATGTAGTATGGCAGTTTCTCAGAGAACTGAGAATCAATCTTCCCAAAGACCGAGCAATACCACTATTGGGCATATACTCTAAAGATGCACATTTGCACCCCAAAAGCATTAGCTCAACTACGTTAACTGCAGTATGATTCATAATAGCAAGAACCTGGAAACAACCTAGATGCCCCTCAATTGAAGAATGGATTAACAAACTGTGGTACATCTACACATTAGAGTACTACTCAGCAGTAAGAAAAAATAATATCCTAAAATTTGTAGGCAAATGGATAGATTTGAAGAATATTCTCCTGATCTAGGTATCATAAACCCAGAAAGATAAGCAGGGGATGTGCTCACTCATTAGTGGACTTTAAACAAAAAGTGAAGCATATTCAAGCTGCAAACCACAACCACTGAACAGCTTGGGACCTGAAGCTCCTTGGACCTGCACCTTGGAGCCCATTCCTTCCAAAGGAATACCTGACCCAGTCTTCATATTAGGATGAGGAAACTGGACTTGCCTGGTATGGATATTGAACTAAGCCCCGTTGGGACCTTGGGACCTCCTGCCCTTGCTTTGGAGGAGATAAGGAGATGGGCAGAGGAGATATTGACTGGGAGATGTGGGAGGCAGAAGAGAGTCTGATCAAGGGGATACATGGATAAAAAGTGAGACTTTATTCATAAATAAATAAAAACTCCAAATAAATTTTAAAAAAGAAAAAAATCTACCAACTCAATAGGAGTAGAAGAGGCCAGGTAAAATAAAGAATGGAGAGATATCATGTAGATGGAAACTACTGGAAAGTAATCTCACCAAAATCTTTGTTCCCTTACCCATGTGTTAGTGTTAAACTGGGGAACACAGCTTTCATTTCAATAAACATATTGTAAACTCAAGATCTGTGTTGTAATAAAGTTTATGTTTGGATTTGTACTATGTAGGAATTCTTTGCAGAGGCTAAATAAAACCCTAATACAACAAGCTTTCTAGAAAACACTATTATTGTTAGTGCAAAATTGATTTTTATGCTATTTAACTCCAGAGCGACAGTTTACTAGGATATATTTTTCTCTTTTCAATATTGTCTCATCTAATTTTATTTTTCATTTTCCAAAGTTATTTGTACAAGCTTTTGGGAAATTTGGGAAATGTGTTTATCCTCTTGCTTCTCTCTCTTCTGCGATCATTTGTAATTTTCTAATACATTGTAAACAATACTGCTTCACATAGTTTTTGAATTGTTAATCTGTTTGTTCTGGAAATTGCCAGATTATTCATTTAATTTTGCCATCATTTTCCCTACATATTAAAAATGCAATCAAGATAATTTTAGTTTAGAATGTAGTTGCCTAATGTAAAATTTACTTTTGTATACTTTAGAGGAAGAAACAGTATTGAATAAACTGAACATAATAGACAAGATTTCAAAGAGAATGATACATGCCTAAGAGAGTTTTTTCAATACATATTAAAATTGTGCCCTGAAAATTGTTGTGACCAATTATTGAGAATTGTGTTGGGTTTTGGTTTTGTGATAATTCTTTCTTTTTTCCTTCCTTCCTTCTTCCTTCTTCCCTTCATTCCTTCCTTTTGTCCTTCCTCACTCTTTCTTTAATTTTTCTTTTGCTTTTAATTAGAAGCCTTAGCATGTAATATCAAGGTAACTATAGCACTGTGGTCTAGGCAATGAATAAATGATCCATAAATACAATGAATAGAAGTGGTGGGAGGATAGAATCATACAATAATTAAATCATGAGCTTTAAACACTGGAACATGTGGTGATATATTGTATATTTAGTACATTTAGTCGGTAAAAATTCAGGCAGTGGTGGCACACACCATTAGTTCCAGCACTTGGGAGGCAGAGGCAGGAAGATCTCTATGAGTTTGAGGCCAATCTGGTCTATAAAGTAAGTTCCAGGACAGCCATAACTGTTACACAGAAAATTCTGTCTCAAAAAAACCCAAAAAAACAAAAAAGGCTGGAGAGATGGCTTTGCCCTCTGATATTCCAAGATGATTAAATATACAATATAACATCACAGGAACACACTATCCAATCTCATTTAGACTTCTTTCTATTTCATACAATCAGGAATTCTACCAGTTGTCTTCCCAAATGTGGTCAGTCTCTCTTTAGAGCTCCACACTTGTTAGTCATAAGGGAGTGAATTTAATAAATTCTTTTAGTTTTCAAACCACTCTTGTAAGGAGAGAGGGAAAAGCAAGGATTGAGAACATGAAACAGGAAAGAGACAACACACTTGAGGAAAGTGTGTATTGGAAGCCCCCAGAGGACATGAGGGAGGATGTTGGAAGGCAATCATCTTGCATAACACACCTTCTCTGCAAATTCTGACTTGAAAACCTAGGGTTACATGTAACAAAAAAAACTTACAGAATAGTTAAAAAAAGTAGCTGTAGGTTTTAATTTTTCTTGACATTTGAAGAAGGTAGCAAACTTACTAAAGTACTGGCCATTGTGAGATATTATAACCCTAAATATCTATGAACAGAAACTGTAGGACTGTATGATTAATGCAAACAGAATATATGAGCAAAATGACTGAGCACTGACTATACCACTCAGCATGGGGTCAGAGAGCTGGTGGCTTACTGAAGGGAGAACTGAGTACCAGTTCAGTTACACTAGTGGGAACTAAGTATTGACTGAGCCACACCCAATTCTCTTACATTTTCATATCAATGTTTGTTCATATGTATCTTAGCAGAAGAAAAATAATTGTGTATGCAAATTAGATGTCCCTTTAAAAATTTGCATCCGGTGGGGAATATATTTATTGAAGCCAGTAAACTTTAAAACAATGCAGATTGTCTTCATCCTGGAGCTTCATTATTGGGATCATACTATACTCAAAATTCAAAGATTCTAAAGACTTTTGTTTAATAAAACAGAATAATATAAAATTATTTCTGACCAGACATAAAGAAAGATCACTTGGAGAATCACTTCAGTAAAAACATAGCTAAGCCTGCCACCTGTGATTTAAATAGAAATCTTAAGCAGATTTTTGTTTACAAATGGATCTTCAGTTGACTAAATATACATTCTTAATTTCTTCAAATGTTGCATGAGCATTTATTAATTGTACAAAACAATTGGCTTTATTATGATATTTCATACACTTATAGAATGTGATGATTTTCTACCACTCCTATTGTGTCCTCTCCCTATATTGTTTCCATTTCTCTAACTGCTAGCCCTCTACTTATTTCTTTTTTTAATGATTATTATCAGATTTTATTTCAATCAGTTTAACATTTCAACAGGGTGGCTCTTGAAAAGGAAGTAAGATAAAAAAAAATTGATATGGTTTAGTCTAAACATTTTTGTAAGCTATCAGGCTATCCACAGATCACAGAGCTGAGGCCCAAGCATTGGTAAAGAATAAAAATTAGACTATCTCAAACATTTGTTTTGATCTTAAGAGGTGGAGACAGATCTGAAAAATTAACAGCCAAACAGTGAGCAGACAAAGTGAGAAGGCAAAAGAGATTCTCTCCTTTCTCAGTCCATTTCCCTGGGTCAGGTGCTGATACCTTGA
The DNA here is from genome assembly GCA_004025045.1 of Sigmodon hispidus. NCBI lineage: Eukaryota > Metazoa > Chordata > Mammalia > Rodentia > Cricetidae > Sigmodon > Sigmodon hispidus. The sequence goes on from PVIH01001311.1 coordinate 50,000, forward strand.
ACTTTCATGAAAATATTTTGCAATTATTGAGTTCCCTTCTGTACATATAATGAGTCACTACATTTGGAGGGGGTCAATTTATTTCATCTTAGATTTCTTTTCCTGTTTTAATATATATATATTAATTTAAAAGGTTTTTTTTAACATACAATCACTATTTCCCCTTCATCCTCTCTTTCCAGTCACTCCGGGTTTCTCCCCACCCCATTCCCTCATCCCCTCCTCAGAAAGAGTAAGAACTCCAAATACAGTCTGCCATATCCAGCTGAGGCATGACCAAGGCCCTCCCCCCAGTATCGAGGCTAACCAAGGTATTCCTCTATAAAGAATGGGCTCCAAAATGCTAGTTCATGCAGTGGATATAAATTGTGGTCCCACTTCCAGAGGCCCCCAAACTGCTCATACCATACCACTGTCATCCACATTTAAAGGGCCTAGTTTGGTCCTATGCAGATTTCCCAGATGCTAATCCAGTGTCAGTGAATTCCCAATAGCTCTCTCTGTGGGTTTCCTTATCATAATCTTGATGCCTTTGCTGCTATAATTTCTCCTCCCTCTTTTCAACTAAATTGGGAGCACTTTGTTACATATTCAACAGCAGTCAAGACAATCACATGTAAGCCTAGCTTTCCCCTGCTCCTCTGCTCCTCAGTAATCCTCCTCTGTGATCTGCTGTCCACATGCTCACTGACAGTCATACCGGTCTTACATGTTCAGATTTATAGGAGCCAGTGGTGGGATGTGAAAGCTGCTTGATATAGTTTCAACATATGGGTTCTTTTTGATTAAGAAACATTTAATAATTTCTACCCACCTCCAAATTTTAAATAAATGATGCTATACATTATTCAACAATAACAAACAACTCTGCTACCTTAATGAATTATACTAGGAAAGAATAGACATTTGGGGTTTTATATAAAATGTAGGCTTATCCAAATCAACATGAGTATCTGCTAGTTGTAAGTTTCAACTTTTTTCTTCACTTTAACAAGGGTTCCTCAAAAAGAAACTTAAAACATAATGAGCATAAGATACCACTTCTCAACAGGGGATGAATCAGTATTTTAACCATCATGCCTCTTGTATCCTGATTTTTAATGTTTTCATTTAAGTAACAGAAGTCCTCCAGTTTGGTACTTTGTTTGATTTCAGTGATAGTATTCAGTACACTATAATGTATAATAAAAGGTTATAAGCCTATGCTGATCAGGAAAATAGAAGACATACTTTGAACAAAATAGAGACCAAGCTAGAAGGATACATGTTCTGTATTAAACCATTCTGCTCTACAATATTCTTAACTAACAAAAGACAGCTGAGTACCACTCATATTGTGTTTTCTGGTTTCGTCTGTATGTTTTATTAAGTGTGTATGTGTGTGTGTGTGTGTGTGTGTGTGTGTGTGTGTGTGTGAATGTGGGCAAATGTGCACCACAAATTACATGTGAAGCTCAAACTACAACACTGGGGATGGGTCTTCACCTTCCACATTTTTTTCTGTGTGACATAGATTCTTTGACATGTGTTGCTGTGTATACTAGAACACCTAACGTGCATGTTTTGAGAATTCTCTTGTCTTTGATTCCATCTTGTTTTGGAGGAGTTAAGATTACACATACATACCATTGTGGCCGATTTTATTTCAGTTCTTAGAATTCAAATTAGTATTCAAGCATGCATGGTAGGCATTTTAGTCACTCATCCATGTCACCGTCACCAGCACCTTTTTCTGGATTTAATTCAAGAAACACATGACAAGCATGCAAGAACAGAGCTCATCAATTTTATAATCAGATCTATGGCACCTATGACACTGCTTTATGCATCTGTTACTTTTGCCTTATATGATGCCCTTAAGTAATGTTCAATAAAAATAATAATAATAATATTTGCCATTGAACTTATATTGAATTGATGTACATGGAGATTTATACATGCTAATCAAGCTCTGTTGCTGAGCTATAATCCCAGTACTGGTTTTAGGCTGTTTTTAAAAAATGTATTTCAGTTTCACTTTACTATAATCTTTCCAAATCTTGAATTATGTGCATGACTGTGAAGCCAATGTGGAAATTTTCTAAACTTAAAATATATAGAAATAATACATATATATTATTTCTGTATATATCACATGTATATTGGAAAACAAATGATATAATTTATTATGTGTACATATATATTTATATGCATACACACACATATATACATATATATGTATATGTATATATATACATATATATATATATATATATATATATATATATATATACACTCACATTCCCAAGAATCATCATATTAAAACAATTCAAGTATAGTAACACATCTGGTGAGTTGTAGAAATAATTGTGAAGGGCTGGAGAAATGGCTCAAAGTTTAACAGTATTGGTTGCTCTTTCAGAGGTCCTGAGTTCAGTTCCTGGCAACAGAATGGCGGGTCACAACATCTATAATGAGATCTGGTGCCCTCTTCTGGCCTGTAGGCATACAGGCAGGCAGAACACTATTAGTAAACATATCTTAAGAAGGAAAGAAAGCAGAAAAGAATTGTGTAAAAGCTCTCTAGGGGGGATTCTGATATTTCCATCACACAAACAATTAACAGGAAAACTAAACAAGCAAAATTGCCTCAGATGAATTCACACTGTAAAAATTTACAAGGCACAGGAGTCAAGGTACATATCATATTAGCAGCAACAAGAAACATAAAAAAATAAATTCTAGAAATACTGGAAAACTAGGGACTGATTGCTTCCAAATCCCAATGCATTCAGGGGGAATACTCGAAGCTCAAATTTGCTGGATGGCTAGATCATGAAATTTTATTTCATATAGATATCTGTACTTGATGTACATTTTTATAAGGTTTCATATATTTTTCAGTACCCATAATGCAACTAAATTAAAGAAAACAGTTTTTCATCTTATATTAGTCCCAAATATTTTATTTTAAAGAATATGAATGTATCCTGTTGACCTGCCTACCAGAGTCTGAATCCTCTAAGAGAAAAATGTAAAACCCATTTTGTATTAAAAAATCTGTTTGTCAAACATATTTGTAAGATAATACACCACAGAGGAAATTATAATAGGGTTCACTAAGCAGCCTTACACAAATTCAATAAGCACTAGTTTTCTTTAAAGACATTGCCAGTTGTTCAGATGAATAAAGTGAGCTTCTTGACCAGAAGTTGCTGGCGCAAATCAATAGGCAGCCGTGTGCACTCAGCCCATATCATATTTTAATAACTGGTGCTTGGAATTCAGTACACAGCTCAGCTATAAATCACAGAAAGAAATTATATTAAAAGTTAGATTTGAACTCAGCAATCAATGGAAATTTGTACCAAAGATGAAATATTTCTAGACATACCTTGAAAGGAGATTTGTGTCACTGCCATTTATACTTTGTAGTTTGATTTCATACAACCATTTTGTAAAAAGAGAAAAATCCAGAGTAGCCAGACCCTGACTTGGAAATTGCCTAATTTTCTGACTGAGGTAAGGAGATACATTTGTTACTCAGGTGGGGGCAGGAAAGCTTTCAAACAGGAAGCTGAAGGACTGGTAGTTCAGAAAGACACCAGGAACCAACTGGTCCTCTATTTATTTGACACTGCATGCTAGTTTTATAATCTATATATCTTCTATGCTTGGATAATTACAGTGTTTCATATTATGTATTAATATTATATGACCATTATGTGGATAATCCAATGTGCTTGCTTCTGAACACATATGGCAGAAACACAAATGACAGACTTCTGCAACCAGTCATGCCACTGGAAGAAGCTTCTGTGATGAACAGACTGGGTCATGGTCAGTGACCTAAATCGGTGCTTAGAAAAAGTGGGTATGTTCCTGCCTTCAGCAAAGTAGGACAAGTATATGTGTTTTATTTGCTAACACATCTTCAAAACCTTGTGTGTGTGTGTGTGTGTGTGTGTGTGTGTGTGTGTGTGTGTGTGTGTGTGTGGTATAGTCATACTATAAAAGTAAATGTGCCATTAACCTGAATGACAAATGAATTGTAAGGTAGATGTTCATAAAAATGGGTATAAAATGGATTAAATGTTAAATCCCAGAATGGAGCATACTTTGTGTCCCTTTACAATTTCTAGTAATATACTAAGATATTCACTATATTCCCTGAGGATACAGGCTGTCATTGTCTGTTGTCTTCATGTCAGTCAAGACAGGGTAAGAACAAAGCCTTGTGTCTCAAGGAGCATTTGCTGACATTACTTCCTCAATAGAAAATAAATCCCAAGCTGAAAGGCTATGCTATTCTTTTAATAATTGTGTGGGCTTGTATAGAAGTGATATCTATTACTATAATCATTAATATACAATTTAATTGGCTAAAATATCAATGGATAATTTATTCTTAAAATACAACACAATGCAACTTGTAGCTGCTATCCTGGTAAACATTGAAATTATTGTATCTGGAGTAGCATTTCCTTCTCTGGCTTTGCAAAACTGAGAGATAAATTGCTGCATGTTGCAAAAGTGGTATCTGCTAACTAATGTCTGAGGAAAGGGCTTAAATGATTAAGTTTCCTTACACTAGAGGTAAAAGGTGAGAGTGCCTGTATGAAACATGTTACACATTGCTCATTCAATTCCACATAAATCAGAAAACTCACATCAGCAGAAGGAAGTATACTACCATTCAGAAATTTGCTCTATGCACAAAAAAGTAAAACATTAAATTTATAGTAAGGCATTAACACTCAAGAATGAGGGACATCCATATTCAATTCTAAAGTGACCCTCATTTGAAGGTATAGAAACTAGGATTGGGATTTGAGGAAATATACTACATAAACAGACACATCCTCTTTTTCTTTTTCTACATTTCCTAGTGCAATGTATCTGCCACCACCATGAGCAGCAGAGTGTCCATAGAGGCAAGAAAGCTGTTCCATTCAGCATGACTAACTAGGGAGTGTCGCTTAAAATCAGGGGAATATGACTCAGAGTAGTTTATTTTAGGCACATTTAAGTACAGTACAATTTGGTGAAAACTTTTCTGGTGATAATTAGGCAACCCTCATGTGCACAATGAAACATACATTAATCTCCTTTAGTAGCAATACGCTAAATAAAGACGAAATATAACTACATTGAAACTCTTTATAAAGAACATGTAATACCTTCCCTAGAAATGGATTCTACAGATTGACTAAGAAAAAGAAGCTTATGATAAGGGTTTGGGGGAATGATCAGTGTGCTCTCTAGCCACAAATACAGTGCAATGGTCAGCCAGCTAGGAGCCATGTCTGTTGCCAGCCTTCTGGGCAGGTAATAGGCTATACATTTCTTCCTTTTAAGGATCAGGCTTCTGTGTTTAGCATACCAGGGTCCTCTAGAGAGCACTGAGCATCTCAGATAGTCAGACCCAAGGCTATATTTGTGCAATTGTCTGTGTTCCTCAGTTTTCTTTCCTTTCTATAATCCACATTAATCCTCAGTGTGTGGCTAATGCCTATAACCACAGCACCGAGGAGGCAAAGACAAAAAGATTAATTTTAGTTTGAGTCCAACCTGATCTATATCATATGCCAGTGAGAGACTCTGTCTTGAAAAACAAGTACAGAAAAAAAAACCCAACAACTTCTAAACAAAAACAGTACCACACTTACAGTGTTATGAAGTTCTCTCATGTCCATCTCAGGACTCTTACCTTTGAGAGTTATGTTTTAGTCAGTCAGTTTTATTTCATGTTCTCTACAACTTCTGGTTTTGTCTTATGGCATTCTAATAAGGCAAGTATGCTATTCTGACTACACTAAAAAGGGGTTCAGCTTCAGCAGCCCAGTAACTCTAACTTCTTCAAGTAACTACATTGAAACTCTTTGTAAAGAACATGTAATACCTTCCATAGAAATGGCTTTACACAATTACATCCACTTTCATCCTTTTAAATGCATTCCTCAGAAGACCACATAGATGTCTCTTATGCACTATCCTTCAGAAGAGTCTTATTCTTTACCAAATCACTTCAACCATTTGTTGTTATAAATCAAAAGTCTTCTTCATAAACAAGGTAGCAGATTTTGGATACTTTTATAACTTTTTTATGAAGTCAGGACTTAGAGAAAGGATTCAATTAATTAATTTACAGAAGTGACAGGTACATTTTAAGGGCATGTTTGAAGCAGTGAAATATAGCAGCAAACTGCACTGTATCAAATGTGACAGAGACCCTCAATGCAAGGTTAATTCTTGTGATGAATTGAGATGAGAACATCATTTTGAGCAGCAATAAAACATCTCAAAGCATCCACATTTAAATCACATTTCTCCATTTGATTAGGTATTAGTTAAAAAATTGTACAAATAAAAATTAATGAAATGTTATAATGGGCTATAGTGTGAACTTTTTAGTGGTTAAAAGTTTATTCATCACTGCTGGTAAAACAAAAGTAGAAGTCATCCCAAGCATGTCCTATCTGGATAAGGGCTATGGACACCAAATCTTCTATTTTGTCAATGAGACTTAGTTGTAATTCTGATTCTGTCATATTTAGTATCATGTACATTTTTTTATGATTTCTTTAAGCTGTGATTTCCTGATTTGTAAGGTCTATGAAGGATGTTACTAGAAACTAATTAGTAACATTTTTATATTAATAAATGCACTCTTGGGCATGTAAGGGTCACATATTAATGGCAAGTTTTATTATATTACCTGGAGCTTGCCCTATATAATAATGCAACCACTAATACTGTTGCAATTTTGGACTTCAGGAGACAAATCTGTATTTCTAAGAAGAAAGCAAATTTCTAAGGAAAGCAGAATTTTCCATTGTAACACCCCTTTCCTCTCCTAAAATGTGTTCTGCATAACCCTATTGAAAATTCATCTCCTATTATTTAAAACAATCTTTGATTGGATTCAAACTCTCTTCCCACATGCTCTCAAAGGACAATCCAAACTCTTCAATTATCTTTTTCACATACATCTCAAAAGGTATTTTGAGTGCTTGAAAGGCCATAATTCTTTCTCCCTAAAGTTTTGAATTCCATCTGATGAAATTACCACACTTTGTAGAATAGTGTGTGTCACAGAAACAATAGCATCAATTAACCTCCTCTGCCTTCAGTCAGGTTCTTTCTTTTCCTTCATAAAAGTTAATTTGGTGCCTTTGAAAGAAGTAAGATTGGAAGGAATAGGGAGGCAGCATCTTTACGTCACAAAATAGATACTGACTAGAATGAGTGGCAATATCCTTAACATTGTTGGTTTCAGAATCTCAGATATATTTAAGGAAGGGTTGTCTAACTGGAGTAGAGGTAATTGAATCTCCCTGGTACATTCAGTCTGTAGAATCATGCTCATGGTGATAATCAAAGCTATTCAACCTAGTGAAGGTTAGGTGTTTTTTTTTTTCAAATTAAAAAAAATATGGCCATAAATTTTGGGGTGTTTTATGTAACAGCACTTTAGAATTATCTTGTCCAATCACTTGAATAAGGGAGTTCTGTCATGATAATAATTCACAAAAGTCTCAAAATTTGGTATTAAAATGTATTTTAATTAATTAACACTTATTCTGATATATCATTCACGAGTCTTATTTTCATATCAGAAATTCAGGCTAAGGAGAACAATCCAGCAATCCACGGGCTTTTAGAAGAAAAGTTTGCAACACAAAACCAGAAAAATGTTAATATCATTTCTAGGCTGACACCATGGGCAGAGTCTGGCCTTTAGAAGAGCCTGAATAATAGGATCAATATTTTTCAGGCATTTTTAGTAATTTATTTTGCTACAAACTAGATTTAGTTTATAGTCAGTTTTGTTCTGATAACAAAGTACCCACCAACAGAAATGATCTAAACACAAGCAGAAATCATGAATTATAAATTTACTTTAGACCTCATTTAATAAGACATTTTTGATGAAATAAATTATGGGCAAAGTATATATTTGCTAATGTAGTACATTATACTCCACTCCCTAAGAAGCAACTGAGCTTATTTAATCAAATACAATAAATTTTGATTTAGCATTGATTCTGTGTAAGAATCCATAAGAGTACTTTGAAAGACAAGGGGCACAACTCTTGTTCCATAACTTGGAAGTGAAAAAAATAATAAGTAGCCTTTAAATATTCTTTCAGATCCACTCTGCGATAGTAGAACTATAGAAGTCCTGGAAAACACTGGGGGTGTTTAGGGAAGCCTTTTAAAGAGAGTAGGTAAATTTTATCCTTCTCACTAGTAGGATTGATGTGCAGAGAAATTGTTCTCCAAGGTGGAAGCAGCTGAAGACCAAAGGAGAAAAATTGAGTACCCTTTTTAGTGACCTTAAGTAACACAGATATTTAGTTACCAAATGGGATGCAGGTGGAAGAGAGTTTAAACAAAATGGAAATGAAGTCTTAGCACCTGTTTTTCTTGCTTCAGCCTGATAAGTTACTGGCCTGGCTTTGGTCTCACAAATAGCTCTTGCCTGTGCAGTCCTGTTTTATCTTTTAGCCTCTTCAGGTCAGATGATCCTATGATCTTCCTACCTAGTCCTCTTTTCTCCAGTCCCTTCTTCTGAAATGAGCTTTCCTGATTGAAGGTGAAAGTCTTATCCTAAAATGAAAAACCAATTCTCCAACTATTGGGAGTAAGATCTTTCAATGTAGGGCTTGGAGTGAAGGTTTTCATGCTGTAATCAAGACAAGAATAAAGGCCCATATTTCAAACTTACAGATGTGGATCTAATAAATTTATTTGGCTCCATGACTTCTTTTTTGACTAAATACACAATAAGTACAATAATTATAAAATAAATATACAAGATGGTAGCCAGGTTTGATCAATACAGAATGAGTGGCATTGCTCAGGGGATGGAAAACTTCTTTCTGCCCTGGAATTTAAGACCAAATTTTTCTCTAGTATCAAGTCTGTTTATTAGAAGGGCAACTCAGCTACCTGGCAGGTTGTTCTTCTCCAATATCTTAGCATGCTGAAATGCCTCTGGAGAGAAACTCTCTAATTATTTGTGTCTCTATGTATAAGTATCTCCCCTGATTTGTTTTAGTCCTTCCTACCTATATTGTCTTTTCCACTTGGTAAAGCAAAACTCAGGCAATGATTGGCTGAATGGATTTTTCAGTTAAAGAGTACACAGCAGAATAAACCTGCAATCTTTTCACCTTGAAATGGAGCCCATTTCTTATATCCACGGTCTCACTAGTCTTCAATATTCTGCAGGAAAAATAATTTTTTAGCTAGTTAAACTAAAGCAGCTAAAATGTGCATTTTTATCTGGTACTCCTGAATTTTTCCTTCCTTTCCTTTCCTTTCCTTTGGGAACAAACCTGAATTTCTCTTCATGATTTACTTTTTCCAAGTAAATCAATGGATAAAATTAACCAATAGCCAAAAATATAGACAAGACTCCTCCTTCCCAGAACAACAGTTGGTTTGTCCAAATAATGGGTGGTAATTAGTCAATGGAGGTGACATGATATGGTGGCCTGTGAGACTTCTCCTAATCTAAACTAACAGCGCAGTAGCAGAAACGTTAAAGTATCCTGGCAAAGCTGTCACAGACAGAAATTTGATGGAACGCTAATCTTCTATAAAGTCTGGTCTAAAGTATGTTCTGATGGATACAGATAAAATCCACATATCTATAAATTTCTATTATGTTGAAAGCAATTCCAGTTTTACACACAAACAAAAACTCAAGTAAAAACCCCTGAGCTTTGTGTTTTTATTACAATGATACTTATTTAGAATGGCTGCAAATCTGAAAACATTTGGAATAGCTATAGTTTCAGAACAGCATAATTCAGCTTTGACAAAAAAGCATAAAAACCCAGTCTATAATTCCTATTTAGCCAGAACATGTGGTTTGCATTTTGATAATCAGGAAGAAAAAAATTCTGAGCAAAAGTTAGATTTAAAAAAAAAATTACACCAATTGTTTGAAACCTCAGTATTGAAATTCAAGGAGGTTGTTTGCATTGCTAGATACTAATATACTGCACTCTTGAAAATACAAACACACACACATATATATTGCAATTTAGTTGGCCAATAGTGTTTTCCCATTTTCATAAAATGAAAGGATCACCTTTATTTTCTTCTGAGAGGTTGTGTCAGAAGGAAACAGAACCTTCAGCAAGAATTCTGAACTTGTATATGTATGTCACAAACATCTTGAGATGATAGTTATGGGAAAGAACTTCAATTCTTTTCAACTGCCTAGAAAAGACACTTTGGCCATTTCTTGAGTTTCTCGAGTGTCTCTTATTTCTCTTCCCATTCTCTTGTCTGTCCTTTCTCATTCCCTTTCACTCTTTCCTTCCTTTTCCTGCTCCCTCTCTTTCTCTTTCTCCTCCTTCCCTCCTTTCATCTCTCTTATTCTTCATCTACCTATCCATCCATTCTTTTCACTTCTTCTGTTTTCTCTTCTCCCTTGCCTTTCCCGTCTATGTTCTTGTCTGTTATTTACCTTCCTTTTTAGAAAATTTCATCTGTTACACTCTCTTTGTCATCCTCTTCTCAGAATTACCTAAATATCAATTTCCTCTGCACAATGTTCTATGATTCTTGTAGCTCAAATTTATCTTGTCATAAAACAATGTGTGACTTCATATTTGCTTGAGAAAATTTAAGAGTTCATTTCATGCATGTTAGGTGTAACCCTTGTAACTCACAAGTCTTTCAAAACAGAGCCATTTCTACACTGCACAGTACACAGTTCAAAGGACATGGTCAACAATAAATATATAAATGATTTTATTCCTCCATTAGAAAGCCTAACTAAATCTACTGTTTAACCCTACTGATTCAAAAGATGTGATTTGCTCAATCCAAGATATATTTGATCTGAAAGCAGACATCACATCAAGGAAAACAGTCAGGTCTAACTGGTTGTGCAGTAATTGAAGTTATTTTTGAATATTAAGTCATTTAAAGAGCAACGGCTACTTGAAAATGAATGTTCAATGAACTACATTTATAACGCAGATGTTCTGGATTTAGACTGACATAACTTACTAAGTATTTCTCCTAGTTGTGAGCAAAGCAAGTTTAGACATTACCTAGCTATTTTGTGTCTTAATTTTCTCATCTATAAGTGAGGTGCTATTACCTTCCTTTACAAAAATTTATGAAGTTTAGAAGATACAGCACAGACTCCTGGTTATAAGGATTTTTATTGTTGGTATTCTAACTGAGGAATCAACTCACTTTCTTATTTAGTGTGTGTAGATGTGCACTGGAAAAGGACACTTTAAGACTGGCAGTGAATGAAGATTTGTAATTTGATTAGTGGTAAGGAAAAATGTTTGAACTACACTAGTAAATGCATAGAAGGTGGAAAGTAATCCATTCTCTAATGTTAATAGAAGAGGAATTTGATATAGACTTTTTATGATAAACAAATCTACTTTAATAACTAGAAAGATAAAAATATTGCACATAAAGAATTAAGCAACAGGGCTTGTCTTTTCAGGATATTTTGTGAAGAGCTCTGAAAAGAACAAAGTACAAAGATAATGCAAAGGACTTTACTGTGTCATAAGGTAAGCCCAGTTCTGTGTGAATGCAAAAGATAGGCATCCCTTTCCCTTTCCTGTTCCTCTGTGTGTGTGTATCATGACAGACAGCTGAGTATGAATACCTAATCTCATTATAAGACAATATATCAATATATGTGTATAATTCTTTCAAACTCAATTGTAATTTTTATGCATAGAAAAAAAAGTATGTGGTTTTAGAATAGTTAATGATCTAGTCATCTGATCATGTATTTCTGATACTTTATAGACTATTTTAATTAATGACTTAAAAATATTTTGAGTTATGTAGTAAATAAGGTTAATGTTATTGTAACTGTTTCTAAAGCAAACACACACACACAAACTAAAACCAAGACATATGGCTTGAAACTTCATATATATGTATATATATATATATATATATACATACATATATATGTGTATATATATATATCTTAGAAACACATGTAGGAAAGAGATTACCTGTGGTTATACTTTCATATAGACAACTGCAAGGAAAATGAAAAAGACCCACCATAGCCTTTTGTGTTTGAAACCAATAAAATATTGGTTACACTGATTGGCGACACTTAACTTAGGGAAATTGTGTAATGAGAAGGAAAAGCATTTTCTTTTCTTTTTTCATCTTTTTGTTTTAAAATCAACATTAGGTTACAAATTCTACTGAAAACTGCCTATCATTGGACCACACTCATTCTGAGAGATTCAAAATATTTGCATATATTTCAATGCCAATGAAAAGAACTCTACTCCCTGTTTAGAAAAATGCTTGCAATGTAAGTTTGATTATAAGTCAATATAACCTCATAATAAACATAGCTAATGACTAGAAAATTATTTAATAGTTTGAATCTTTTTGTAAAATCAAGAAGAGTAAAAAATTTTCCTTGTCCTTAGGCAAAAGTGAAAATTTCAAAATTAAATGTAATAGAACATAATTTTAAATTAATTAAGTAATTTTAAATCCCCCCTCCTTTCTTTCCACTTCCTCTCACTTCCTTCTCTCCATACCCCATCTCAATCCATCTCTTCTCTGTAGTCACTCAGAACGGGGCAGGTCTCCATGAGCTTCTGCAAAGCATGGCATATAAAAATGATGTAAGATCAAGAACCTCACCAAATATTCAGGCTGGGCAAGGTGACCAGCATGAGGAATAGTTTTATGAGAGCAAGTCAAATCACCAGAGACAGCCCCTGCTCCCATTGCTCACAAATAGATCCAGCTTCACAACTGCCACATGTATGCAGAGATCCTAAGTTGATCCCATGCCCATACTATGAGATAACTTTCCCCTTGAGATCTGTTGGCCATCAGTTTACAAGGACAAAGATCCAGAAGCAATTACAGAGAGCTTTGTAAGACCTGTAAACGAGGCAGAAAGGACATTCTGGAATACAGTTTCAATGAGACAGCTCAACTTTATTCCAGCGTGCAATGAGATGTAATGGCTGTGCACAGAGGCTGGGATATCGCCTAATTTGCTTTAAACAGCATGTGTGCTTATCATAAGGCTCCTAGTACAAGTCTAATTACCATATGGACAGCAAGGGAAAGCCTCTGCAGAGTCAAGCTTCATATTAGAGATGACTCAGGCATCCTGGCTTAGAGATATTTTCCAGATAAAGGGCTAGATAACACAGAAACCCCAAAGGGGCACTTATGATCTCCCTGAAAAATCTCTTGGGTGGATTGAGAGCAGGTAGGATCAGATTGGCAGGTAGGTGGAAGAAAAGTAGTATTGAGAGAGATGACTGGAAAGGAGGACTTTATGTAGTTGAATAGAAACTTGATGCAAGGGAAATGTCCACAAGTTTATAAGAACGGCCTCACATCAAACTCTTTGCATCAATAGAAAGTAATTTCAACTTTTAATAATCCTCAGTATAATAAAATAGAAACTGAACACCTTTTGTGATCTGAACAAGAAGTGTGTTACTTCCCAGCTTCTTTGTACCTTTTCTTTTTAGTAAGGACCAATTATACTTAGTTAATTATTTAATAGAAAGCATGTTTCTTTGTTGCCCAAGATAGAAAATAAGGATTTTAATTTTCTGTTTGGTTAACTGATAGAAGCTGCTCCATTTATCACCAGACAGATTCTGCCACATTTGCCAAGGCTCTTAAAGAAATGCTTCTAGGTAAGTGCCGTGCCATCATATTTAGAATACCAATCTGATACTTGGAAAATGCACCCTAAGGTCTTATAAACTTTGATACATTGTACTGACCAACCTCACTAGAAAACAGACAATGGTGCTAACATGAATACATATGTCTTCAATGTCTGGTTAATTATATTACTGAAAATAAGAATTACTTATTATCCATAGATGAACAAGTAGTTTTGAGTGTGTACACATCTAATGTCATACTACACAATGTGCACATACAATACAGAAGGACCTGTGGTGGTAGTGGCACATACCTTTATTCTCAGGTCTCTGGAGGCAGAGGACCCTGTGAGTTAGAGGCCAGGCTGGTCTACAAATCAAGGTCTAGGACAGCCAGAGCTGTTATAAAGAAAAAACATCTCAGAAAACTATCCCCTCACTCCCCCCTAAAAGAATATGTTACTGTTGGTCCTGGTCTTATATTTGTTGAACGCATCTGTTTCAGATGTGCTTGATCACATGTGGGTAGGAAGTAAATGGACAGAAAATATGTCAGGATGTATGGTTGCCCCTAGTTGGACCTGATGGTAAATATTGTGGTATTATGGTGTTGCCTTTTTAAGCATTGGCAAGCCATGATATGACTTACGGCTATATTTTGGAATCTCAGAAATGGAACTGGCCAGACCATCAGTTTTGCTAGTATTTATTTAAAGCTTACTTCAAATTTGTCTTTAAATTGTGGCTGTGCTCTTATTCTTAGTTGGTGGGATTAACAGCAACTTTTAAACATTTCTAATAAACACAATCTCTTAGCCAACTCCATAGTTCTCACACACTTACAATCTCTACACTACTCTTCCGGGATAGATAATGTCATTTCTTGATGAAAAACTTTATTCAGTGTTATGTAAAACATAAACAAAAGACAGAATAGAGCCAGGCATGGTAGTGTTCTCCTTTGATCCCAGCACTCAGGAGGGAAAGTAAGGGGGGATTTCAATATGTTAGAGAACAGCCCAGGAACATAGGGAATTCCAGGCCAGCCAAAGCTAAATAGTATAAATAGCGACACCTGGCCAACAAACAAACATCAACAAAAAACATCAAAATGAATCACGAATGTTAAAACAATAATGAAAACACTAAGCATATTATTTGAGGCTTTTCACCTTCCCCTTTTCTTAGGAATCAAGATAAGTTTCTAAGACTAGGCAAACTGAAAAATATTTCTGAACATGAGCCTGAAAAGTTGAATTGCTTTAAATGCCACTTGTGCTTCACCTGTGGTACTACCAATTTTAAATGCTGCAAAATGTTTTCTTATTCTTTGTTCTGGGTAAAAGATAATCTGAGCTCAGGAATACACCCCACGCTTCTCAGCCAGAAAACCCTCTTGGGATTTAATGTTCCTTTTAAAAGCTTTGTCACAGCATTTTACAGTGAACATTGAACTAAGCAATGGTAAAAATGACACTGCCCAAAAGAAAATTTTTGTGACATGCAATCAGCTATGATTTACTTAAAAGTCCTAGGGTACTTATAGCTAATTGGAATTAACTCTAGCCAGTCAATAGCTCTACCATATTTTCACCATCCTGGCAAAATTATTATATGTTCTTCATTAGAGTTTTCAGTTGGTGAAAATTTGGCACACAGATATTTTTAGTGAAAAATAATTGTTTAAATCAGATCTGAGAGAAAGAAAAAATTGTAGAGGATACCAGAATTTTTAAAATAGACAACAGAATATAAAGGAATAATCAGCAATTTTGGAGTTTAAATGTATGAATATGATCACATATATGAGAATAATGTCTGCAACATTTTCTGAGCATATTGTGGTTTGCTCTGAGCATAGTGCATGTTTTCATTGTATTTAACAGTCTTCACAATCAACAAGATGAATCAATTTATCTTTATGCTACAGAAGAGAGAGCTGAAGCATAAAAGCAGGTTAAGCTGCTTCCAATAGGTCTGAGAGCTTAGTATCCAACAATGTAATGAAATTTTTGGTTCTTAGACATTATATTTTTATGAAAAACTATTTGTGAGCAAAATTTAAGTTGAATCATTTCCATAGCTATCTTGGTTGAGAAATTTATACCAGTACAAATCTCCTGTTTAGAATAAATAAAAATTGTTTAAAACAAGACATACAATAAATCATTTTTAAGACAATAAAAGTCTTTTTTATGTATTCTATGACATTAAGATAAAAAATTTGGAGAGAAGAAACACTTAATATCAGACGGACATGAGTTCTACCATTGTGTTCCTAGGACATTGGTAGTATTCTGTTAAGTAGCCACCATGTTGCAATTATGAGAACAGAAAGATGTGGCAACCAAGAAAACGCTTCTGTACTGTCAATCAGCTAGTAATGCTAAACTTAAGAGTGTGCCTAAGATGGGAACCCCGAACAAAAAAAGAATAATAAAACTATCCCAGTGTGCTCAGTGCATAGGATTTTCCTTCTGATCCTTTTGAAGTTCAAAAATTTATCAGATCCAAAGATATAAAGCCAAACATACTACCAGGTGAAAAACTAAATGTAGCTGTTGCTAGTTCTAACTTATTAAGAAATTAATTGCATTTGAGAATCAATTGAAAAAAGAAAATTTAAAAATATATCAAGTTTTTGTAGAGGATCTCCAGGGATAAACACAAAGTGGGGGCAATCACGGGTAAAAGGGAGTAGACTTATAAAGTCTAATCCCAACCTTCTGGTCTATAAGTTCTGCCTGGAGAAAGCCACACTGTTCGTACTGCAACTACTTACTAGAATGCAGGATAGACATCTTAGCACTTAGACAGTTTTATGACACCCAATGGTTGGTTGTTTGTGACTTACTGAAAGCCAAACTCTCACTCCATGTGCATGATTAAAATTTGTAGATAGGACCTTATGAAGGCAGTTAGGTTCAGGTGAGAGAAAATTATTTGGTAAAATAAAATTGTCAGACCCAAAATGACTTTCTTCTTACTATGTAAGGATTCAGTAAGCCAGGGAAAATTGATTTCTATGGAACCAAGTACATCAGCATTTTGAACATGGGACTTCTTATTCTCCAGAAATATAATATTGGATTGTTCAAGCTATCAGGTTAATGATATTTCATTAATAGTAGTCAGAGGTAATAAATGCACCCATTGTAAAATTTGGAAAGTAAACAAAAAATAGCATAATCCTTAATGGAAATAGAGGTAATACAAAGAAAAAGAAAAAATTAAAATTAAATGAGATTAAAATTTTAAGATGACAATAAAGATAATTTCAACAGAAAAACTAAATCTATTAAAATACTCAAATAAAATTCCAAAACATAAATATTAAAAAATAAGAGATAAACATCATTTGAGCAGCAAACAGATAGTAGGCAAAATAGAACTGAAGAAGTGATCCTTTGAAAAGTAAAGATGTATAAAATATTTAGATTGACATACTGAGAAAACAACACAGTAAAACCAATAAAACAAGAGTATAAAAAAGATGTAGAAACAATGAAAACATCTGACACACAGCAAATATATAATCAAAACACATGTGAACTGTAGTCTATAGCAAATCTATACAGGCATTGAGAAAGAAGCTACTGTTTCCTAGTGGTAGTGATATTGGCAACTTGAGACTCTTTGTAAAAAACTACTTTAGAATTTCTGAATGCTAAAGAAAGAATAACTTTTCCAAGGTCTTACTCCATTCTGATAACCTACATGCTTTATTCAAGAACATTACTATCTGGGCCACTGTAATGTGTGATGACCCAACTGTAACTCGCTGCAGCTGAGCTCCTTGTCATCTCCTCAGCGTACTTACTTCTCCTCCTACCCACTTTTGTTTATTTTCCCCTCTTTGCTACACTGGTGCTTCTCAACTCATTGTCTCAGAATTCAGGGACTAAGCTGGTAACAAGAATTGTTGTGAGAGAACCCTTTTGTATATTGTGAATGTGTGTTGCTTTCATTGCTTGTTAATACAAGCTGATTTGACCTATATCAAGGCAGAATAAGGCAGAGCAGGGGAGAAAATTAGAGATAAAGGGAGAAGGAAGAAAGAGTCACCTGCAGACACACAGAGAGAAAGATGGTAACACCATACTGAGAAAAGATATCAAGCCATGGAATAGTATAGTTAAAAAAAAATGTGTTAATTTAAACATAGGAATTAGCAAGTAAAGTCTGAGCCACTAGCCCAACATTTACAATAATATAAGCCCCAGAATGATTATTTGGAAGTGGCTATGGGCAGGAAAGAGAATCAGGATCATGAGGAGAAGACCCACAGAGACAGCTGACTGGTACTCACTGAATCAGAAACAACCTCTGAGGAACCTGCAGGGAAAGGAACTAAACCCTCCAAAGGAAGATAGTTGTCAAATGGCATGGGCAGTTTATGAAGCCTCTTGCAGTAGGATCATACTATGTTCTTGTGCATGAACTCACATTTAGGAGCCCATTCCCTACAGAGGAACACCTAACCCAGCCTTAATAATACAGGGATGAGGGACTCTGACCTACCTCTACTGGATATGCCAGACAGAAGTTACTCACATTGGGATTCCTTGCCCTCCTTGGGGAATGAATGGGGTGATAGGGTGGGGGGAGGCAGAGGGAGTGGTGGGAGCGACTGGGAAGAGGGAAGGGAGGGCAAAATTTTTAAATTATTTTTTAAAATGAGAGATGGCTTTGTTGTTAAGAGCATTTGCTGCTTTTGCAGAGGACCTGAGTTCAATTCCTAGAAGCCACATGTTGGCTCACAACTGTCTGTACTTTCAGCATCAGGCAATCTCCTGACCACTGAGGCCACCCACCACACAATACATACTTATACATAGTAGTAACAAAAACACCTCATCATTGGTGAGGGGAATGAAAGAGGAAGGTGAAGTGGCATTTCCAAAAAATGTTTCACTTAGCAGTATGTCACAGGTATAGTTGTAGAGGAAAGAAGGCAAAATGTTCACTTGGCACCAGCACACTTCAGCCTTGATCCCCTGGATAGTGAGGGATACAGGCAAGAAGATACACTATCTGGGAGGCTCTCAGGTCAGAAACAAGGAGAATTTTTGTTTTGTCAACAGAAATTAGAAACAGGCTCCTTCTAGATGTGGTAATCTTTGGTGCTTGGGTGGAACATTTAGATGGTGATCTGTAATAGAATTTGAAAATAATCAAGGAAGATTGGCAGCTACCACTAGAAGTCATATATAATCCAGATACCTGAGTTAGCAAGAGCTATTTCTAACTTCACCAAAATAAAGCCTATAGAGAAAAAGTCCCTGGGTATTGATGGCCCTCACCATTATCTTTGTAGATACTATTAAGTAATTAGTGTGATCAAAGAACCATGCCAAAAATTCTCCATATATTAATTATCACAATAAAGAAAATGTGAGTAATAATTATGACTAATTAATTATTGATAAACAGTATAAAAGTTAATTTTCTAGAAATAGAACCCTAGATTATTTCAAGGTTGGCAGTATTGAAAAGGAGGCCAGAGAAAAGAAATGGAAAGGACATCAGATTTTATCATCTTCTTCAAAGAATGGGGAGTTGCTGAAGGATATTATTTTAGGATGTGTTATATTTGTTTATGCTGTGGAATATTTATTTAATGATGCAAAGATGTATTGTATTTTTTATACTGCATTGTAGAATTGGGAAGCTATGTTACTTTGTCTGTCTGAAACATTTGATTGTCTAATAAAGAGATGAACTGTCAATATTTAAAAGATTGGAAGAAAGCTATGCTCACCACTATACTGCCAATGCTGCACTAAAGGAAAGAAAAAAACCAAAAAACACATAATCATATCCTTAGATGCAAAAAAAGCCTTTGACAAAATCCAACACTCCTTTATGATAAAAGCTCTGGAAAGATCAGGAATACAGAAAAAATATCTAAACATAAAAAAGGCGATTTACAAGAAGGCAACAGCCAGCATCAAATTTAATAGAGAAAAACTCAAAGCAATCCCACTAAAGACACGAACTAGACAAGGATGTCTTCTTCACTTATCTATTAAATTTAGTTCTTGAAGTTTTAGCTAAAGCAAGGAGAAAACAAAAAGAGATTAAGGGAAAACAAATTGGAAAAGAAGTGAAACTATCTCTGTTTGCAGATGATATGATTGTATATGTAAGTGAACTACAAAATTCTACCAGGGAACTTCTACAGCTGATAAACACCTTCAGCAATCTAGCAGGACACAAGATTAACTCAACAAAAAATCAGTAGTCCTTTTATACACTAAAGATAAAAGGGCTGAAAAGGAAATAAGGGAAACATCACCCTTTATAATAGCTGCAAATTGCATTAAATATCTTGGAGTAACAGTACCCAAAGAAGTAAGAGATCTATTTGACAAAAATTTTAAATCATTGAAGAAAGAAATTGAAGAAGATATCAGAAAAATGGAAAGATCTCCCATGTTCCTGGATAGGTAGGATCAACATAGTAAAAATGGCAATTCTACCAAAAGCAATGTACAGATTCAATGCACTTTCCATCAAAATCTCAACACAATATTTTATAGAACTTGAAAGAACAATACTCAACTTCATTTGGAATAACAGGAAATCCAGGACTGCAAAAACAATTTTGCTCAACAAAAGAACCTCTGGAGGCATCACCATCCCTGACTTCAAGTTATACTATAGAGCTACAGTAATAAAAACAGCCTGGTTCTAGCTTAAAAACAGACTTGTGGATCAATGGGATAGAACTGAGGACCCAGGCATTAACTCAAAAACTTCTGAACACCTCATCTTCGACAAAGAGGCCTAAAATATTCAATGGAAAAAAGATAGTATCTTTAACAAATGGTGTTGCCATACTGGTTGGTTGTGTGTAGAAAAATGCAAATAGATCCAAGCCTGTCACCCTGCACAAAACTCAAATCCAAGTGGATCAAAGATCTCAACATAAACCCATCCACACTGAACTTGATAGAAAAGAAAGTTGTAAATACCCTCCAACACATTGGCACAGGTGACCACACCCTAAATATAACACCAGTGACACAGACACTAAGAACAATAATCAATAAATAGGCCTCCTAAATCTGAGAAGCTTCTGTAAAGCCAAGGACATAGTCAATAGGATAAAACGACAGCATACAGAATGGGAAAAGATTTTCACCAACCCTACAAGTGATAGAGGACTGAGCTCTAAAATATATAAATAACTCAAGAAACTAGATCCCCAAACCTTGAATAGCCCAATCAAAAAATGGGGTTCAGAACTAAAAAGGGAATTCTCAGTAGAAGAAATATGAATGGCAGGAAGTCCCTTAAAAAAGTGCTCGACTTTAGCCATCAGAGAAATGCAAATCAAAACAACTTTGAGATACCACTTTATACCTGTCAGATTGGCTAAGATAAAAGACACAGATGACAGCATATGCTGGAGAAGATGTGGAGCAAGGGAAACACTCCTCCATTGTTGATGGGAGTGTAAGCTTGTTCAGCCACTCTGGAATGCAGTTTGGTGGTTTTTCAGAAAAGTGGGAATCAATCTCCCCAAGGATCCAGCAATACCACTTCTGGGTGTATACCTTAAAGACATACATTGACACTCCAAAGGCATTAGCTCAACTATGTTCATAGCAACATTATTTGTAATAGCAAGAACCTGGAAAAAAACCTAGATGTCTCAAAACTGAAGAATGGATTAACAAACTGTGGTACATCTACAAAATGGAGAACTACTCAGCAGTAAGAAAAAATGATATCCTAAAATTGGCAGGGAAATGGATGGATTTGGAGAATATCCTCCTGAGTGAGGTATCTCAAATCCAGAAAGATAAGCAGGGAATGTACTCACTCATTAGTGGACTCTAAACAAAAAAGTAAAAAGGAAAGCATGTCTAAGCTGCAAACCACATTCACTGTGCAGCTTGGGATCTGAAACACCTTGGACTGCCTGGCACCTTGGATCCCACTCCCTCTAGAGGTACATGTGACTCAGTCTTGATGTTGGCATGAGGAAACTGGATCTGCCTCGTGGGGATGCTTAACTGAGAAATAATGGGTCCTTCGGACCTCCTGCCCTTGCTGGGGAGGAAATGGGGAGATGTGGAGAAGAGAGAGTGAGTGGAGGTGATGGGAGGGCAAAGGGACCTTGAATAAGTACATACACAGATTGAAAATATGACTCATTCATAATAAAAAAGAAAAAAGAAAAAAAAACAGAAAAAGAAGAATGGAAGACAAAAAAAGAGAATACTATAAGGAAGTGGATACCAAGAGGGGTTTAGGTTTGGTTAACCTAATAGCTGTCTGTCAGTCAGAGTTTTATCACTGATGAAAGCCAAACCCTGCACTGGTCACTCTCATATGGCAGGGAAGTTATTAGATGAATTGTAAATGATGAGTTCATGTTTGCTAGTGAGATTTTAATCAAAAAGGCCACAATGAGGAATGATAGAGCACATGACCTGAGGGAGAAATGAATCAAGGAATATCACAGCTTGCCAGAAACAGATAAGATGTTCATTCTATTGAAGATGTTCTGAATTCCAGAAGAACCACAGCATGTGACATCTTCTGGAAAAGAGAAAATCAAATGTGGTGAGTCTTAACAAAAGATTAATCTTTAGGATCATGGACAGACATTTTATAAGCATCTTAGGGGTGATTTTCAATGAGGTAGCATCCTAAGTTTATACCTATATAACTCATATTAGAAGATTATACCTAATATGTTGTAATATGGTTAACATCTGAGTATGCTATGTATTGTGTATGTGCAATAGAGTTTGCATATGTATGTTTGTACATATATAGGGACAGCCCTTAATAACTGTAAGGTTCACATAATCATCTAACAAGCAAAGATAGAAAGCATTGCAAGAATAAAACATTGCATTAATATTGAGCATAGAGACATTTCCTAGTCAATTCAACATGACAACTTCTTTTAAAGTGTCATTTTCTTTATCCTGACTGTGATACTCTGGCAAAAGTTACTTATGAGAGAAAACATTTATTCTGGCTCATAGTCCAAGGGTAGAGTATGTCATTGCTGGGGAGTTAAGGCAGTAGGACCTTGAAACATCTTATCAAATCACATTAATAATCAGGAAGCAGGAGATGATTAATGTATGGTCTTATTCAGCTCTCATTTCTACTTAAATATTTCAAGATGCTAGGCAGGGAACTGCTGCCTCCCACAGCTGATAGATCTTCCCACCTCCATCAGTGCAATCAGGTAGTATCTTGGAGTCATGTTCAAAGGCCCATCTCTCAGGAGATTAAGATTCTGTCACGTTGACAACACTGATCATCATGCATATCATTTACATTGAATTAGGGACTATAAGAAAGCAATAGGATTGTACCGTATATAGAAGGATGTACATAGATTACACGCAAGCAAATACTATGTCATTTGTTATAAAATGTGAGAATATCTTCAGATTTTGGTATCCACAGGATGTCCTGGGTCTAAAAAAATCTAAACACACACACATATAAACAAACATAAACATGTATGTTTTCACATTAGGTATTATGTGTTACTGGGATAAATTGTTTCCAGATTGATATATTACAGGGAAAATTATGTGGACCAAGAGTCAAAATTATAAACCCTGATGTAAATTTGTATTACTAAACTTTTGATTTGAAATTACCTTTAGCACTAAAATAGACACACAGTAAGGCAACAAGGTTTTTGGAAATACTTCTTTAAGCACACTCAATTTTATTCAGGTCACTGTCTTCAGCCAATAATAAGCCTGTATTTCTTCAGCATTTACTTTAGGGGAAGATATAAGCGGGCACTAAGTTGATTTGTATGTACTGTTAACAGAACAAAAAAAATGCACAAAAACTTAAAGTGAGCTAATATTAAATGTGCAACTGAAGTATAAAAAGCAATACTTGAGATAATGGGCTGTCTGAGATTCTGAGATATTTTTCAAATCAAAAATGGTGTAAAATATGATAGCAGTCCTTAAATCTAGCACTAGAGCAAAGAAAACCTTCAGACATAAATATAGATGTGCTTCATTTGGTGCAGGTCAGTTCTAATTTATACAGTTTTAATTATTAATGGTGTACAGTTTGCTTTTAATATTAAGATGTAATTCTAAATTTTAGTTAATATCGTGTGCCAAAAGCGGTAAATGACAAACTACGATGATTAATGAATGATACTCTATGTCCTTGGGTAAATCTGTTACTAACAGTAGGCCAATTCCTCAGTTTGAAAATGGTCTATATTGATACAGCAAGAAATAGTTAATTTTGTGATTTACTGAAGCCATTTTTTATTTACTTTGTGGCATTCTCAGAGGATCTTTTGTTCTATTGAATAGCACTAAAATATAAACCCAACTGTGCAGACCCGTGCCCCTACCTAAGGGGAAAATGCTTTATTCAAACTTATATTAGCTACCATATTTGTGACTTTATAGTGCTAGGTAATAAGTATGGAATTTTAAAGTATTCTTTAATGAATGATGGATCCAAATTAATACCTAGGATAGGAATAAGCCTTCAACATAAAAAGAATCAATTTAATTTCATTCTTTATATTTCTTGTGGCATAACAAAGAAAGGATTATAGTCAATGCCCAGAAGAGACAAAGAGTTTTTAACAAGACCAGAAAATCACTATAATTCCCAGAGTTATAGATAGTGCTTTGCCTTCAAATATTTCACTATGCACAATCTCCTTATTCGGAGGCCACTGAAATGAGAACTTGAGCAAAATAAAAGGATTGGAGTATGTTTGTCCTAGTGCTAGTGTATGTGTTGGGAGGGCAAATAACAGAACAGCTAAGTGAGAGGCAATGAAGGGCATGAAAAAAAAATGAAGAACTTTCAAAGAAACTTCATGCTTATCTTTAGAGATTTAAAAAAAATTTCTAAGCTTCCTACTGACTTTTTTTTTTAGGATCAAAGAAGCAGACAGATGCTTAGAATAAGTTTGAATGTTATCAAGAACAGTTGAAGCTTAGCAAGTTGTAATCTAGATAAGTAGGAAATATATTTTTTCCTTCCAGAACTGACACAGAAAGTTGGAAGAAAATTACTTTGAAAATTTACCACTGACCCACTTTGTAGGGCAATGGTTAAATTTAAGATAACTGTTCTAAGCAGGTTTCCTCAGGCTTTTTCTTCAAAGAGATTAACAAAGGCTCTTTCCAAAGTATTTTTTATATATTTATATTTGCTTGTTTCTTTTGCTTTAAACATTGTTTAGCTTATTTAATCAATAAGTAAATGGAAAATAGAGATATACATGTTAAAGGTAAATGTTCCTAATCCACAAAGGAAGCCATTGGTCTATTATTCAGACTTGTCCTATTCTACTTCCTGTTCACCACTTAGTAATATGGAGCTTTCCCAAGAATCAAAAATCCATGATTATGCTTTGAGGAGAAATATAGTATCACACATAACACTGATAAATCTTTAATTATTGCAATTTTAATTTAATTCCAGAATAAACACTGTATTTGAGAACAAAGCATCAAATAGAAAATTCTTATTTGAAAATTTAATATCCATGAAAGTTGAGTTTGATGAAAGACATCTTGTAACATTCCTAAGAATCTAATTTGTCAAAAAGTTTGGACATTTTTTTCTAATATGCTCCAAAAGTTATTATCTTAGGCTTTGACACAGTCCAGTCCGATTAAGAAGAATCACTAGAAAATCTGCCCAACCTAATCCATTCCTCATTACAAAAATCCCATATTTTATAAAAATTTTGGGGGTGTTTTTAGTCTCTTGTTCTGCATGTACATAAAGTGCACTCTTCAGAACACTGTCCAAAATTGGCTCTTCACTTGATGTTTGTAGAGCAGTGGTTCTCAACCCCCCTAATGCTATGGCCCTTTAATATAGTTCCTCATGTTGTGGTGAGCCCCAATTATAAAAGTATTTTTATTGCTACTTGATAACTGTAATTTTGCTGCTGGTATGAATCATAATGTAAATATCTGTATTTTCCGATGGTCTTAGGAGACCCTTGAAAGAGTCTTTAGACCCCTAAAGGCATCATCACCCATAGATTGAGAATACTATTGAGGAGGTAAAAGGAGATACTTATGTCCCTTCTTCTAAGCAGCAAGAAGGGGATACCAGATACAGATACATTTTAAACAGCAAATAAAAGTTTAGGTTCATAACAACAACAACAACAAATGACCTTTAACTATTATGGGTCCTTTAATTACCTGGGGCTAGGATTCAAAATTGAAAGGTAATAATTTTGCAAATACTGTTCATACATCTGGGACTCTACCAAATCAAAGCCAATATTCCTTTAACCTACAAATTTCCTGCTTTTAAAAATAATTTTGTTAAAGTTATCAATAAAAATAGTTTATTTTACCTTTCAATCAATTATAGTGTAAGTTATGTTTGTTGTTTTACTCTCCATTGGTTAATATTTTTTATAAATTTGAAAAGATACAGAATCACTCAGGAAATAAACCTCAATGTATTTTTGAGGGAATTTCTAGATAGGCCTAAACCAGATTAGAAGATCTACCCTAAACATGGCTGGTGCCCATCTCAGCACTGGACTTCTTCACTGAATAAAAAGAGCAAATAAAAAAATAAAAAAAAAAGCAAACTCCCCAAACTCTGACATTTACTCTTCACTGCAGAAACAACACTCCTGCTGACTACAGCCGACTGATGCTCTTCCTGCCATGCTCTTCTACTGTGATGCACTGGGCTCTCAAACTTGAAGCTGACTTTCTCAGATATTTTGTCAAACACCAAGAAAAGTGCCAAAAATTGGACAAACAGTGGCAACATTTTATGGTAAATCTAATCATAAAGTTCTTATGCTTTCTGAATTTGTTTATGGGGAGAATGTAGAATAGTTTGGAATTTTATTAAAAAATAAAAGGCCTAGTGTACTTTAACCTAAGCCCCTTGGGATACTAGTCGTTTGGAAGACCACAATGCTCCAAAAAATGTGGACAGTCAAGGGTTGGCTCATGAAGATCTGTAGGAACGAATGTTCTCTTAGAAATTAAGATAAAAACAATAAAGGTGGTATTTTTACAAAGAACTGAGATCCTGAGAACTTAAACCTGAAATCAGAAGTAATGGTTTGTTGTTGAAGGTACTAATATGTCATGGTTACTGCTGACTGCTCTCATGTGGGTCTACAAGGAGAGAGAGAGAGAAACAACAGAAGCAAAATGTTGAAAAATAATTTCTTGAGGGAGGAGTTTAAAATTGCTTTTTTTGAGGGGAGTTAAAATTGCAGGCATGGAATGTTCTGAGAAAAGAGTGGTAACTGTTACAAAATCACATTATTAGAAAAAAATCCTACTTTCTTGGTTTCAATGATAATGTCCCTGCCCACCATAAACACAAATATTTGTAACATTTGTTATCAAGAAATGGAAATTCTTGGAGAGAATTAGGAGGTGTGACCTTGTTGGAGAAAGTATGTCACTTGGAGTAGTCTCTCTCTCTCTCTCTCTCTCTCTCTCTCTCTCTCTCTCTCTCTCTCTCTCTCTCTCTCTCTCCTATCTAAGGAACTCTACAGATCAGGAAGATGTCATCTGTCAGTTACTTCTTTGGCATTATGGCTGCCTACATGCTGCCATGTACAGCTAAGATTATAATGAATTAATCCACTGAAACTGTGGGAATGTCCCTAATTAAATACTTTCTATGATAGATTTTCTTCATCATGGTATCTTTTCAGAGTGATAGAACAGTAACTAAGACAACTTCCATTCTGTATTTAGATATAAAGAAGCTTATACTCAAAATTTGGGAATTGAAGTTTACAATTGTAATAACAATACTTACACATAAAAGCTGCAGATCTATAAGTCTGACTCCAACATGGTTTTTTAGTTAAATCCAGGGTAGGTAGAGCTTCATAGGACTCTATTGCCATAAAAGACAAACAATCAAATAGTCTTTGTGTTTCTTTAATTTCCTAATATGATTTTTTCCTGGAAACTTTTAAAATAATAAAGTGGAAGAAAAATAAATACACAGATGACAGTAAAAATAAAAGAATAAATAACTACTCACTGAACTGTTTCTTTAAGGATATCCTGGAAGGTATCTAGTTGCCTTCACAGGCCATTGTGAGTAACTATGAAGGTGAAACTTAAGCTCCAATGGAGTTCCAAGGATGTAGGAAAATGGAATCATCATCAGACAAAATTTTATCCATAGAGTAGGGTTTACCAACAGATAAGCACTATGTGTGCTCTAGGCTACAAAGATAGACACCTTCAGGTCTGACTGCCAAACCTCTGTAGTACAGTAGATTCTATCAGAATCCCAAAATGCTAAACATAGAGGGTCAGGCTTTAGTGAATTCCCTATTGAATTTTGCCTTGCTTTGTAATGAAATCTACTCCTATCCATCGCTTATAGAATGGGATTGTTTACTCTATGTTTATGTCTGGAAGTGTGGGATTTAACTTGTGGTACTAAAGAGTTTCATAGTTAACCAATGACCTAAGTCTCAAAGGAGAACATAAGCTCATATTGTGGAATCTTCAAAGTTAGAATGAATGAATTTTGCATTATGAGATGTATGTGAGTTTATAGGGGAGAGTAGAAAGTAAAAGCATAAAAGTAGTATGTTTGAATGTCAAAGTGATAAGATACCAAACTGTGATTTTAATACTGAATGTCAACATGACACCATACACTACACTGTCACGTAGGTGACAAACCTTTGGACATATCACAGTAAGTTTCTAGAGTCAGTTAATTAAGATGGGAAGACATATCCATGATTGCTCATATGAGACCCTTGTTTCTACACTGAACAAATGTACAAATCTGTTTACGCACAAGGTTTTCTTACTATGCTTTCTAACTGTAGATACAATGTGACCTTCAGCCTCAAGTTCCCAGGGCCTTGGTTTTCTCCATTGTTAACTGGAAACATTGTTAACAGTAAAACAAAATGACTTTTATCACAGTAAATAGAAATTGTTAATCCATACCACAAATTCAGTCTACATGTTTATATCACACAGCTCTGGTTTACACTAATCCATATTGTCATTGGACCTTATAAATATGGCTTCAGAAAAGGACTTGTGTTTAAAAAAAAATACTAAAGACAAAGAATAAGGATATTCAGTTAAAGGTACAATGTATTTAAAATGTATAATTAGATACAGTATAAATTCCTAATATGGTTAGAGCCATTGAACTATTTTAATCTGTCTTCTCTAATTTTGACTAATTTAAAGTAAAACTTCATCTATTTTTGTTAACAGATGTTATGGTGGTTTGAATGAGAAATGGTTCCCCAGTTCTCACATATTTGAACAGTTGTTTTTTAGTTGGTAGGCTCTGGGGTGGTAATGCTTTTCTATATGTTGTGAATATCATTCTTTAAATAAAGGAACTGTTTTGGCCCTTCTCAGGCATTGTAGAAGTAGGTGGAGAAACTGGAGCCTAGGTAGAAGGAAGAGGGTGGAGTTAGGGGAGAGAGACTTGATCCAGCTGCCAAGGAAGAAGCATGTAAGGAATACAGGTGGGCCACTGATCACGGCCATGTGGCAGAACAGATTAATAAAAATGGGCTGAATTGAGATGAAAGAGCTAGCTAGCAATATGCATGAGACATAGGCGAAACAGGATTAAATTAATACAAGCCTTTCAGTTATTTTGCAGTGAAGGGGAAGTAGCCATGGGCATGTCTGGAACTCTGGCTGGATGTGGTCAGAAACTTCATGTTACATGATCCTTTAGGAAGTATTTGGAAGTGTGCCCTTGTTGAAGGAAGTATGTCAATATGGGTGGGCTTAGAGGTTTCAAATACTCATGAGAGACACAGTCTTCTCCCCACCTCTCTCTCTCAGATGCCTACATATAGGATGTAAGCTATTGCTTACTGCTCAGTGCCATATCTGCCTGCCAGATGCCATGTTCCTGGCCATAATGATGACAATAAACTCATTTTCTGAAATAGCAAGAAATGGCAAGATTGCTCCTCAATTAATTTTTTTATAAGTTGCCTTGGTCGTGGAATCTCTTCATAACAATAGAACAGTAACAAAGATAGATGTTAAATTGTAAGAATTTTTAATATTTCACTTCACTCCCTTTGTTCTACTCTTGGACAAATCATTACATTTTCAAGTATTATTTATAATTATTTTCAAAGAATTTATCTGTTTCTAATATCTATAAACCATTTTCAGTAAAAATAATTAACAAATTTAATATTTTGTTCTTTACATTTAAAGTGTATATTGATTTATTAAAATTCCAATCTGTATTTAACAATGCACAGTCAAGCTTGAAATCAATTTTACCTTCAGAAATTTATTCTGTAAATTAAAAAAAAAAATCTGTAGTGGGTTTGTGTTGTGTTCCATTGTAAATAATTGTCCTGCCTACTGGTTTAATGAAAATGCTGATTGGTCAAAGACAGGAAGTGTTGGTGAGGCTTCCAGACTAAGAAAACTCTGAGAACAGGAAGAACAGAGCTTAGATGCAACAGAGTTGCCAAAGAAGACAACAGATGCAGAGGATAACTATGCTGCTCTGAGAAAAAGTACTGAGCCGCATGGCTGAATAAGATAAAAATCATGAGTTAGTTTAAAGGTAAAGAGTTAACAAGTTATATGCCTGGGCCCCAGGTCAATAAGCAAGCAGAGTATAATTAGTATACGCATCTGTGTGTTTCTGTGGGACTGCAGGTCTGCGGGTCAGAACCTCAGGGATAGACTGGAAAGGCCTGGCTAGAAACCTTGTACTACAATTAAATTTTTCTTAAAACTTAGATGACATGGCAACAGAGCCTCAGTGTTGGTATTTAGGAAGGAATTCTAGAGTGAAGAAGTGGGTACCACCTTCAGGCAGTGCAGTCATTTACTACTTGATCTCCTAGTTTCCCTTGGTTCTTGTGCCCTTTGTTTCATCCTCACTTTTTTTTTTTATATCATTTGATGTATCTGGCCATAGGAAGTATAGGTAACAAGAATTTTAATTTTAAAATTGGCTTACATTTTATCTCTAATTTACTTCTCACACAAGTATTTTATTTGGGGGTCTTTCACTTTTATTGAACATAAAAAAGAGATCCAATATTATTTTCCAAAAACTAAAAGAAATTAGATGTTAGAGTAGTCATTGTGAGGACACAAACAACCCCCCCCACAATATCTTTGTATGTTAAAAATTATTGTATCTCTGTTCTCATTACACATTTTCATACTCACATTCCATTCTGTATAACTGGCTTCCTGAGGGGCTTCCCATAAGCATGCCACTTCACCTGTTTTTTTCAAGGGAGGGGAGAATTCTAATTCTCCCATAACTCAAGCATGTCCATCTTGAAAGCACATATGTAGACCTTGGAGCATTGTAGGATGGAGCTGAGTATTTAAACTCTCCTTTTTTCGGTTGAGAAATTCTGAGGTGTGTTTAAACATTTACAAGTTTCACTGCAATAAGACCCAACCAATCAATTAATTGTTCAGTTTACTTTCACCATTCTTGGTTTTATACATTTCATTTGTTTTCCAGTCTCTTGTCCCTTATGTCCTCAGAAAAAAGCCCGGAACAAAAGCACATTCATGAATTTGTTCTTCAAGGAGAGACGATTAAGACTTTGTGTGTGTTGAACCTTAACAAATGTTTACAACAAATTCTAGCTAATGGTGAATTAAGGGTTAAGAGTTGGATTCTCACTAGTGTCACCCTGAACTTCTGAGCGTGTAAAGGCATCTTAAAATGACTTCATTTATTTATATTGGTAACACAGCTATCTTAATAAATTTTCTATTTATAAAGATGGTAAATATGAAAAATCCTTAAGAAGAACATACGTTTGAATTGCTCCGTTCAGATATAACAAATTTCAGAAAATAAAAAGGTCTAAATGAAGTAAGCAGAAGTTGAAATATTTTATGAACATTTAAATATTCAGCAGAGTCATTAATTTTACACAGCACATATGCATACATTTTCAGAGAAGCAAGCCTGTGAAGCAGATTTTTCCACACCAGTTCTCAGAGATGGGGCTTGCAAGTCTGCCCCTTGCTGACTATAAAGCAAATAAAATTTACTAAAGCAGGAAAAGCCTATGTGGGACACATAACTGAGGGAAAATGCAGAGAAAAGGAATGATAGACACTCTGAGTGGTCTGCATCTTCATGTACATGGTCTGTACTATGCCTTACCTGATGTAGATTTGCTCCCTAACATAGAATTCACTTGCCTTTCTTAAAGCCAAAATATTAAGTCTGATTTTAGGGAGCCTAAATAATTGCTTTGTTATATGGCAGAAAATAATGTTAAAATTGAAAGACAAATCTTGAACAATTGAATATATTTTTACATATGTAAATATTGCTTTTTAAGATAGTAGATTTTTATTTTATCTATTTTTATTAGAAGTTATTCCAAAGTATAGCATGGGTTGTTTAATTGACATATTTTCTTCTTTTCTTTGTTACTTCTTTTATTTTTTTGAGATTATAATATGATTATATCTTTTCCTTTCTTACCAAAATTCCCTATTCATCACTTCTAACTCATGGTGTTTTTCATATACATTAGTTGCTGTTATATACATAGGGGTGTGTGTGTGTGTGTGTGTGTGTGTGTGTGTGTGTGTGTGTGTATGTATGTGATTATGTTTATTCCTAAATGCATTTTGTATAATGTTACTTGTCTTATTGTTTTCACACACACTGTTTAATGTTACATTTTATATTGTTTTCAGGCCTGACCATCTGGTAATGAATAACTAATTACACTAAATGATTTCATAGTGTTTTATGGCTGTATCAGAAGAGATTATTGATCAGATAGTTACAATCACAAGCATGTCCTCCAGGATTATGTTTGCCACTCATTTTTCACCCTATCTGAAAGACTCAAGACTCCAGGGATATTTTAACATATGTTAATATTTCAATTTTATTATTATTAGTTTGACAGATATTTTTGTTTTAGTAGTTATGTTTAAATTTTCTCCATCTTGAGAACTACATTGTCACACAATTTAGAATCTTCTGAGTCTCAACAATGTAAGAGTAATACTTCTAAGTCATATTTCTATTAACAATAAATTGGGACATCGCTTTTGACTTATGATCTTTAGGATAATGTGATGTTATCCAAGACAGGCCTATTGCTCTAGGGTCAAACTTTACAACAAACATGAGGTTGAGTGCTTAAAAACCTCCTATTGTCCTGCAAATAATCATCAGATTGTTTATTTCAGATATCCTTGCTGAATCCTAGTTTTTTTTTTTTTTTCGTTTTTTTTTGTACTGTGCTAAACTTATCAAAGGACCATGAACAAGGAAAGTTAACCAACACAAATCTGTCATCTGAGAGGGTAGAGCCCATTTGGGGCCTTTCCTTCTGACTTGTTGGTAACAGTTATCAGGTTTTCATAGCAATCTTGTTTATGCCTGTCTCAATATCTGCCTTTTATCTGTGCTTCATGCCATCAGCCATTTTACTGCTTTAATTCCTTTTATTTGCTTACAAACAGTCATTTGTTTTAAGTTATAATGCATCCTAAGTTATGAGTTATGATTTCAACATGCAAATTTTGGTAGTACACAATTCAACTTCCCCTTGGGGCTTAGAGCTAAAGACTGCTGTTTATTTCACAAAATTATTAATTTTATTTTGAATCATATTTATTATGTGTGTGCACACATGCATGTGCATACTCTGCCAGAGTAGTACATGTATCTTACTGATGTGCTTTCTCTCTAGCTTCAACAATTCTTCTTAAAATAATATATACAAGCATCAACTTAGGGACCATGGGCATAACTAGAAAAAAATTGAAAGAAGCCAGTTTTATTCACTTATTATAGAATGCTTAATGGAACAAAGATACTTCTGGCTTTTCTGAGTTTGTATTAGCTTAAATTCATATATAATAAGCATTTTAGCCTTATTATAATAAAAATAATTGGTAAGATCGTACATTATATGAGTTAATTAGTACTTTCTTTGCTTCTAAGTTTAGAAATTTGATGTGTAGTTTTATCAAAATGATATTTTATTATATAGTATGAAATCTAGATATTTTGTTATTTTTAAAATTAAATATTATCTTTATTGGTCTTTCTAAATCTTTCTTATTTTTTGAAACAAGAATTCATAATGAATCCAAGGCTAGCCTAAAATCTTGTTTCAATCCTTCTAGCATTTACTGTGATAGACCATACTTTGTATGCTAAGGAGAATAAAAGTAATCTATGTCACCAGCTCCAAATTCTTTGACCTCCAATAACAATTTATCTGAAAGCTATATATTGTAGGAAGCACAACTTACAGTAAGCATTGAGAAACCAGAATTGTTAAGTACACAGCCCTGCTTTCTCCACGAGAAGGGAAAATGACATCCCAGATTGCTGGGATGAAAATGGCCCAATAACCTGAGGTTCCTTTGTTGCTCCAGTAGAAGCATCTGCCTGAAATCTCCCCAGATCCTGAGAATTGTTTAGGCCCCAATCCTCAGCTTTGTCTCTCAGTAAATAAAATTCACTCTTATGAAAAAGGCCCCATGTACTTTGCATCCTTCATTAATAGGTTATTATGCTTATTTTATATTCTTCCTCTAGGCCCTGTCCTTGAGCATGATTTCCCAGCCAATGGAACTCATTATTACGATGAAAGCTAAAAATGATGTTCATGGGTCAATTGATTTTTTTTTTTTTAAAACACAAAGGTCAATATTCCATGTTTCTTTAACTATGTTTGTGGTCTGAGATGTTAGTTGTCATCCATAAGATGACTTTATGATGACTTCAGGTTATTTCTAAAAAGCAGAATGGTTTCAGAAACATCAGTAGTAGACAATTTTTCTTTAAGCATGATTAAGCATAAAACTCTGTATTCCGGTGTAGGACCCTCTCTCTTGATTGCTGTAGGGAACAAAGAAGTGGCAGAGGGGTCCACTCTGTTGCTTTTATGCCCTCAGTTCTGGGCTCACCTGTACTCCAACAACAGGGTCAGCTCTAGTGTGCTGCCCAGACTGGAAGCAGAAGCTACACTGAATAAGGTCAGGGCTAGGTCCCCCGCTCCTATGACCCCGGGACCAGCTCTCTCACATGCCTCAGGTAAGAATGGGAAAGGCAGGGAGAACATTTTTCCCTCACCCTTGCAGACAAGAGGGGCAGGTCACCTCTCCTGCTCTTATTCCTTATTTCCAGGAACACAGGGTCAGCTCCAATGTGCTTTCCTGGTGAGTGCATGCCTATGGTGAGGGATAGAGACATCATTTTCCATGGGAGAGGTGAGCTCTTTCCTAATGTAGGGCCAGCTCACTTGCTACAATATCCAATGAGGAACAGGGACAGCCATCCCAGGGCCAGTGCAGGGCAGGTTAGCTCATCACAGCATAATTTCAGTGACACCCCCTTCCGGGGTGCTAACATGGACCATGGACATCACCACAGACTCCAGCAGCAGCAGAACCACAGCTGGCCCTCCATAAAAGCTGAGGTCCCAAAGCCACAACTGCTTGGTAGCAACACAGATTAAACAGTAGAGCTGGCTCTGGGACCTGAATCTGAGTGTGGGAGAGCAGCCGAACTGGTCCCACTACTTGCTGCAGCTATGAGCTAGCCAAGGTTGGTACTGGAGAGCTCCCCTAGTGCCAAAGATGCGGAAAAACTAGGGCGCTGACCAGCCCAGCTCCCACCCAGGCCCAGAACCAGGGCTATATGTTGTCTCACCCCAAAAGTCACCAAATCTTTGAACTGCTGGGGGTATGTGAGGGCAATGAACCTGCAAATCCCAAACATTAGGATCTCCATGACACAGAACAGCAGGATATCTAAGAGGAGCCTTGGCGAGAGCCCATTATTGTGGTGTAGCAAAAACCAGAGGCCTGGAGCCAGACCAATGAATCATGACAAAGAACACTTGCAAGTAACATGAATGATCCTGTGTCTCAATGGGCCACACTAGAGCTTCCACAACAAGATTCTTCTTATTTGTTTTTGCTTTGTATTGTTTCTTTGTTTTGTTTGGGTTTTGTTTTTCTTTTAAATTTGGTTATTTTTTGGGGGGTTGGAAGGGCAGAGGGCAGATAGAATGGGGCAGGGAGATAAGTGGGATCAGAGTACATGAGGTGAAATCCACACACAAAAAAAGAAAAATCAATGAAAACTAAAAAAACAAAATCCCTAACAATATTCTGTCTTTAGTACATTAATTTGCTCCTTTTTTTTCTTCTTTATTTTGTATTTATCAAGAAAAAAAACAGTAAAAAGAATTTAAAATGCGGAAGAGTTAACAATAACTATACAGAGGATAAGAATCATAATTTGCTCCTTTTTCAAGTCATACAGTAAACACCAGCTTATATCTAGGGTTTAATTAAAATTATATAGTACTATATAGCAAGGGCAAAGTACAATGATCCCTAATTAATTTTTATTCACTGGTTCAGAGAACAGGACTTTTCTTAGGATGTGCTCTGACTATCAGCCCCCATGCCAGGGAAGCAAGGAGTCATGTGTAAACAGAGGACAATGTTAAACTGTTATGCAGGCATGACTTCAGCAGAGTACTTATACCCACAGAGAAATCTATTCTGACACTGTGCTGTCAAGTTTCCCCTCAATTCCTGGGATGACTGTATCCTTATTCCTTCACATCAAGCAGACAAGGCATACATGATCCTCTTTTCTTTGAGGAATAATGAGATACTCAATGAAGTAATTCTGCACAGTTAATGTGCTACCAAAGATGCTCTCTGTTCATTACTGCTTGCTGTGGGAGTCTATGTACCTGGAAATAAGTGAGTTCAGTGTCCGTAAGGGTGAGACATCGGAGGCTATGAGATATTGAAATTTTAAGAAAACACTGGATATAACATAAGAAGATAGCCCTTAAACTAGTAGATGTGCTTCTGTGAAACAAGAAAAAAACTGTTAGAAACATCTGAAGAGACAGGTTGCCAAAAAGGACGGAGTGGAAAATGCTTAAGCATATCCCGAGGCAAGAGTGCAGGGACAGGACTACAAGAGGAAAGAAGGATGCCATTGAGAAGCTGGGTGTCCAGTAGAAGGTTTAGCTACTGCTGTCCATGAATATACATGGATAGAAAATGTGACTTTATTCATAATAAAAAAATTACATTTTTTTTAAAAAAGAAAGTTTTTATAATCGGGAAGCTGTTTATGCAGTCTGAATTGTAGCTTTTATCCTGATATCTGAATCCATGTAGGCCAATAAAAAACAATATAGAGTATTTATGAATACTTGTGAAAAATTATGAAATATTAAGAATATTTGTGAAAAATAATCTACTTCTAAAAATTGATAATTTTGGCATGGATGTCTCCTTTGCATGTTTATATTCATAGAAGTTATCAGAACATGTAGTGCTATTAGCACCACTCACCATGACAGCAGTCCTTGAAGTAACAGAATGATGCCATGTAAAGAAATATTTTTATAAGTGACAATCCTTCTGCTAAAGCAACCCATACATATCATGGTGTTTTAGTAACAGAAGAATGTTTTCCTCAGCTTGGAATTGTTCTTACCTGTTCCCCAAAATAGGTAGTTATCACATCTCAAGACACAGCTTATTAAGCACAGGCTCACTTCCAGCTAAGCTCTGGAGTATATGTGTACTCTCAGAGTTAGGATTTTGTAATGATACCAGACTCATGTAATTTTATTACAGCCAAAGTTCCTTTTGCCTCAGCTCATTACAAAGACAAATATCTGTTAGTGACAGGTGACTTTTCATCCTGATGCAGCAGTGCTGCTGGTGTCTGGGCCCCTGAGATATTCTATTTTGCACATGAAATTAGTTTCTCTGTTACAGCTTTGAACGTGTGATAAGAAAACAGATACAGTAATTTAGATAAACACCACTAAATGTCTTGACTGAAATACAGCACAAAATGAAGGTACAAACAGCTGAAATGATTAACGCTGTCAAGTTATTTGGGGTACTGTTACAGAATGAAAGAAGACAGACTATTATTTATCCATGAATGTGAGCTTAATTAAAGATGTCCTATTAGATTTTTTCCCCAAGCTTATTTGAAACTGTAGATCAAACAGAGAATGATGCCCCTGACCAATACTGGGATTTCTGTGTTGGAAATAACTTCTTTTAAGGGGCTTCTAATGTATCAATACAGAATTTTGTCCTGTCTATGGATATAAAAATATGATGCATTTATGAACATAAAGCAATTTAATAATTTAGGATTGGTAATCACATTAATGTATGGGATAAATATGTCCCTATGTAAAATATGTGATTATATTTATTTATGCATATTTTGTTAGTCTATATGCATGCATCCATGTTTACACATATACAGATATGCATTTAGTCTGTTTAATATGCTGAACTAAGCCACCTTGGGACCTTGGGACCTCCTGCCCTTGATGGGGAGGAGATAGGAGATGGGAAGAAGAGAGAGTGACTGGGAGCAGCAGGAGGTGGAATGGAGTTTGAACATGGATAAAAATTGAGACTTTATTGAAAACAAAAACTAGGAAATTAGAGATAGTCTAAAAATAAATGTCTAAATTATAAAATTACTATCTCATTTTTTTTTAAAAAAAATGACTTTAAATACACCCTTCCCCAACTGAATAACAAGTAGAATTCTTGTTCTTCAAATCAACCCGATATGGGACAGGCATAAACCACATACAATGGATTTTCAAACCAGATTCTTTAAAAACATTTTAATCCCATTTTCTTTTATAGAAGTTTGATTTGACATCAAAACATGGTATGAATATTATATGGATGAATAATTTCTCCTAATTCAAACACCAATAATAAATAAAAAAAATCAGTCCAAGTTTGGAAGGGTCAAGTGCTACGTTTCTTACTTTTAATTCAGTTTGCTACATGTGCATGACAATTAAACTAAATCGTGTGTCGGATGCCATTTTGTAGAAATCTAACCATGGGCACAGTAGCTTGGAATTCTGTGACATAAAAAAGTGGTCAATTTCATTTTGATTAGAGCCCACAATACCTTTAATTTCTTGGGATAATGGAATGTATAGGACATGATGGCTTCCCTACCTAAGGCCTGGTTTCCATTTTGGATCTTTTAGCCCTGTGTTACTGTATAAGAATTCTGCCTATACTATAAAAAGTCCATGTGGAAAAGCCTCCCCCTGCAGCAAAAAAAAAAAAAAAAAAAAAAAAAAAAAAAAAAAAAAAAAAAAAAAAAAAAAAAAAAAAAAAAAAAAAAAAAAAAAAAAAACCTACTGAGAAAAACAGGGTCTTAGTGTCTCTTAACTTCTCTCACTGAGGAAACATATATCTGAAGCCATGTGTGGACCATGTAGACTACAAGGGTATGAGTATATGAATAGTTCCTACTAGGCTCCATGGAGTAGAAGAACACACTGTACAGAGCTCTTCCTGAGAAGTTGGTCTTCAGGACTGGAATACTGGAAAGATAATAAATTAAGTCATTGAGTTTTAAGGTTTTAATACACAGTAACAGAAAACCAGAATAATCTTGGGTAGAAGATTGCACTTATATCTGTATTAACATTTTTGAGCTTATAATAAGTTTTTGTTCTATTTTCATTTACACAAAGGTCTGCATAAACTATGTAGCTATAAGCGAAAGCAAGACCAGAAGTACTGCATCATAATTTATCTTAGGAACTTCACTATGGAAGTTATGAATGGACTGATTTTAAAGTAAGCTGTTTTGTCAAACAGTATAAAATAATCTTGAAATTAATCTTATTTGGTTTTGCCATTGGTATATGATATAGGCTACTCAACATACATTGTGGATAAAATATCTTTTCTCTTAAAATAGCTAATATATAATAAAATATACTAATAATTTTATTTATGTGACTTTTATTTATAAAGAAACATGAAAATATTTAGAAGAAGTTTCAATAAAATAATAAAATATTTCATGTGTGTCTGATGTACTATACATTTTTAATTACATTCATTCTATAATAAGTGTGAAATCTTCAAGCCAGAGCCTTTTCTACAAGGCCTCATATTTAATGCTTAAATCTATTGCATGATGAGATACCATGCCCAGAATTACACTTTGGAGTTCAAAATACTAATTAAATCAAAACAATTAATTTTTTATGAACATGACAGCATTTTCAGTGCAAAAGTATAAGGTTTAAGTATTAATTAAAGTATTTTTCCCTTGGTGTTCTCTGGAAGAGATTTTTTGATCCCTGGTAAAAGTGATATGGAAATTACATATAAAGAATCAAATAAGAATCTTTGCCTTTCCCCCACTCAGATGTTTCTGGATTCTGCCTTTATATCTATCTATCTATCTATCTATCTATCTATCTATCTATCTATCTATCTCTATCTATCTATCTGTCTATATTTATAAAATAAAGTCTTTTTTATCCATGTAATTCCTTGTTCCCCCTCCCTTGTCCACCTTCCCAATCCATCCCTGTCCCTGCAATAGTGAAGGTGTTGACTAGACAGGACTTCCCCTATAATCAAATGAATAGCCATTCTAAGTGTCATCACATAACTTAGATCAAACAAGGAATAGAAGATACTACTTTTATAAGATCCACAAATTCTCTTGACCAACATTCTGCATAGGCTCTTGCACATCCATGTTTCATGTTTATAATAACCAAGAAATAAAACTAACCTAAATTTTCAATACCAGATGATTGGAAAAAGAACCCTAACCCTAACCCTAACCCTAACTCTAGCATTGTGCTTCCTTTAGTGTAGATGATTATTTTAAAATTACAGCTGACTCAAAGTCTTATAGCATTATTGTGCCTTGCCTTTCCTAGGGTTGAGGATCTAGTGTTATGATGACAGTATCTTTTCTTTCTTTTTTTAATTGTTTTTTAAAAATCAATATCAAATTTTATATAAAAAAGGAAAACATCCAGGATAGCAAAAAACAAAATCCCCACACTATAATAAAATGTCTCTTTTCTCTATAATACATGAAACATAGAAAATAAAATCTAAAGCACCTCAAGCCAGGTTAGGCTCAATTACTGATGAAGAAAGCACAGTAGGTCACAGCTAATGCCCACAGATGCACTATGGCCACCACAAATTCCTGCTCAGCAACCCTTCTACAGTCAAAGCAGTTGTTTTTCCATCCATCATCTTTCAATGAAATAAGAATGTTTTTTGTTTGTTTGTTTGCATGTTTAAAGTCCACTAATGAGTGAGTACATCACCTGCTTATTCTTCTGAGTTTGTGAGACCTCGCTCAGGAGGATATTCTCCAAATCCATCCATCTTTCTTAGCTAGAGAATAGAAACCAATGATATAGAGGTTCCTTATCTTACCATTGTGCCAATCCTAAGACCCTTCTATGAGAGAGGAAACTCCTGTTTTAAAAATGGTAAACTGGGTCTGGGTTCTATCTCCTTCATACTTTTTTCCTGAGTTTTTAGCAATATGATCAATGTTTCCTTTAGCAAGTAACTTGATGTACATGAGATTCTACTCTTCATTTACTTATTTGCTCAAAAAGACTTGATTGAGCATTTACTATTGAACTGCTTTCCCATAATGACACTGAAAAATACATGACATAAAACCAAGATCCTCACAGAGTTATAGTGATGATCAGTGCTATGGAGAATGGAATTGAATTTTAAATGGCTATCATGGAAAGCCTCATTGAAAAGGAGACATTTGATCAAACATCCAGAAACACGAATGGAAAATCTGGGAGGAAAACAGTTCCAGGAAAAGGGAAAGATGAGTCTAAAGGAAGAGAGATTACGATGTGTCTAGATTGTACAGGAAGCAGTAAGGAGGTCAGTGCTGCTGTTGCAGATAAAGTACTGAAGAGTACCAGGTATGAGCAGAGAGGTATCTGTGCCAGGGCTCATGAGCACAACCTGCAACAGCTTACATTCTCAGTTGAGCTGTCATGGTGCAGGAGCTTGTAGCTGACATGCTCCTTTCACCATCCTGTGACTTCAATTGCTGGTGAAGCAGGAGTCCTCTGTTGAAATGGGAGTATAACTGGTGGTATGTGTCTAGGAAGTGAAAGGGTTGAGTAATTCAAAGTAAGACAACCTGTGAGAAATGTAAGCAAGGTCACAGTCAAACTCCAAGACTGATCCATGGGAAGAAAGAAAGGTAACTGGGGATCAATCTGCAAAGGCTTTCTCTAGGGCACAGAGAGAGAAGCATAATTGTAGGAGAGCAGATTCTGTTGCAGCACTGTGGGATCTCTGAGCTGATACTGGCTGTTTGGAATGACCAGGAACCAGAAGCTTTTTCAGTAAACACAGACCTACATTTAGGCTTGTTTATCAAATAGCATTTCTGCAGTTCATCCACCTAAAGTTTGTCTGTTTAAGACTCTGTCACCAGCACTGACATTTGAAGGTGGGGTGGGAGTTGAGTCTTGGACCTAACAGTAACAAATATGTAACAAACATCTTCTAGAAGACTGTTTGCAGAGAATAAAATAGATCATCCTTATGTACAAGAGTCTGACATCTAGACAGATCCACTAAAATCAGGTCAACTTAAACATTCTTAATCCAATTCAAATATGTCTTGAAAATGTACTCTTTTGTTGGAATGACTAAAATCAAAACACACATGGTA
Organism: Sigmodon hispidus; assembly: GCA_004025045.1. Lineage (NCBI taxonomy): Eukaryota > Metazoa > Chordata > Mammalia > Rodentia > Cricetidae > Sigmodon > Sigmodon hispidus. The sequence continues at coordinate 92,209 of PVIH01001311.1, forward strand.
GTATAGGTTGTGGTTTTAAAAACAAAACAAACAAATGCCTGGCTAATGGCTGAGGCTGCTAATTGTGGCTGCATTTCCCGTCAGCATCTCAGTAAAACGTCAGTGAAAACTGAGAATGTTTTATCTAAAAATGTTAATCATCTGCACAGATGTCTTCGCTTTCTGAAGAATTCCTATTTTCACTTTCAGCTTCGCAAAGCATGTCTCTTTATGGACCATGTTATTAATGAAATGGAAAAGAATGTGCAGGAAAGCCTGCTGTTGTCTGAAATTATCTTTACTTCTATACTGCCACTGGCAATAACTGTCTCTTCTCCAGAATTCCGGAACAGTGAATTCTTTTCTACACCAGATTAAAGGCAAACAATAAAAACAAAACAGAGCAACCACCACAGGGAGAGAATATAACTCACCAATTTGAGACTAAACTTTTTTTTGTTATATTTTGAGATGCACTGATGTGCGCAACTCCAGAAATTCAACTTGCTTCTAATAATACAGGATTTTTTCCAAGATTATAAAGAGATTATTTGATGATTAAGACAGTTTTCCTGGGGCTGGTGAGATGGCTCAATGGGTAATGTGCTAGCTACACAGAGATGAGAAACTATGATTAGATCCCCCCACACATGCCTAGAACCATAGCACCGAGGACAGGCACTAAGAGGCTCACCTAGGTTGGCCAAATCATTTTGCTCCAGATTCAGGAAAACACCCTATCTGAAAAAATAAAGTGGATAATAACAAAAGAAAAAATGGCATTGGCTGTGGCTCTACTTGCAGAGAGAGAGAGAGAGAGAGACAGAGAGAGAGAGAGAGAGAGAGAGAGAGAGAGAGAGAGAGAGAGAGAGAGAGGAAGAAGAAAGAAGAGAAAGATAGGAGTTTTTTAAACTTAATTTAGTTTAGTGAGTATGAAACTTTATATGTTGTAAGCACAGGATTTCATTGATCACATGTAATAGGATTTGGATTTTTTTTTTTTTTTTGTGAACACATGTGGTGGAATTTGTTGGGTTGGAACCTCAGGCTTGCCCCTGCAGGGTCCTGGAAAATCTCAGGTCTATCTCTGTCTCTTTCTCTGTCTCTGTCTCGCTCCAAACCCTATCTTCTCAGAGAGTATCTGAACAAAAGTAAGAAGACAAGGAGCCCAGTTAATTCCTCGTTCTTTCAACTATTGACGCTTCTTCCCCAGAAGTAACCATCCTCCCAAGTCCCTGCCTCATACCTCAGTTTTTTATCATATTTGGGTAGAAAGCCATCATGATCACTTGCCTACAATCCATAGCATCTTCTTGCTTTCCTTTGAGGGAGAGACTTTTCTGGCCTAGACTAGAAAATCTACTCTGAAGTTACTTAGCTAAAATATACCAGTTGACTTACTTTTTTGAATTCTGCCTAATCTGAGTTATGGCTTCAAACTTGTTACCTATGGGGGGAGGGTCACAGAAAACCTATTAGAATCATCTTTCCCCCGTAGGCTAACGTTCAACCTCACAACCTTGTCTGATTGGCTAGAGTAAAGAGAACTGAAGCACAGAGAAAACAAACAAAAACAACAGCCAACAATTGAAGTCAATGTTGTAGGAGAAAAGGGTTACTATCCTAGTCCATCAAATTCTAGAACTGTAGCAGTCTGCCTTTGAATAAACAAAGGTATTCCTAGGTGGGGGATTAAAATTTGAGTAAAAGTCTTTCAAGGTTGGAGAGGTAAAACTGTTGTGAATTTCTGTCCTAATCATAAATTTTATAGTATTAGATTATAAAAAAAATATTTTGTCACAGAAGTCTGGGAAATGGAGCCTATGAGAACCCTGTCCTGATCAGTCATAAACACTGAGTTGGAAAAAGCCAACCTGAATTGCATGAGAGGTTCATTCGCCTTTAATCTAAAGATGAGTTCTTCTAATCATCAAGGGTATAAACAGAGGCATACACATTTGTTCATTCACATATACTAGAAACTAAGGTTAAATGAGTGATGTGTATTTAAATGTTTGCATACATAATTTTTGTATGTATTTAGAAATTACCCTAAACTATATATTATAGCAATTGTTTATAACTATTTCATTAGTATAATCAAATATTACACTTTCCATGAAAAAAAAGAAAAATTCTCATTCTAGACATAGACATTCTTTGATAAATATACAACGAAGCCTTAGTTTTGCCATTATTAGACTCTCTCAGGAGTCTGTTTATAGAAGTATAGTGAAATTTATAATGTTAATGATTCTCCTAGCAAAATCATTTCTAAAAATATGTAAATTGTATGCAAAAATGCATATATAAACACATATGTGTACATACACATATTTACATGCATGCAGTTATTTAAGTTATTGTCAAGGCAAAAAACCCACAGAGGTAAAAATTGAGTGTAAGCAAAATTTTAGATGCTTAGTGAATACCAAAGTTAGCTTTATTGAAAGCTTAGTGTTTCCAAATTGTGCTGTGATTGAACTTTTGTTTTGTTAAGGTGAGGTGTACAGGAGGTACAAGTTGCGCATCATTGTGTGTGTAAGGTGTATATTTGCAGAACTTGTGCTGGAGGTTAACAAGCCTGTAAGCTTTAAAGGAAACTAGGCACAAAGAATATGAGGAAGGAATTTGTAACTGTTTATTCCAGGATAAACAGGAAGATAGAAAAAAAAGCTAATAAACAAAAGAGACTTCTCTAAGTGTTAATAATTACAAGCTAGAATTCATGAAATTGTCCATTTTGTTCCAACCACTACTTTATGTGTGGAAGAGATATGATCCCATTTCAGTGCATTCCATCTATTAACTATAAGAACAGTGTCAACTTTTTATTCAAGTATGTGCAACTTCAATAAGGCCACAAACTTTTTCCAGATAAATTTTTCTGGAACACATGGTAGTACTAGTTGGAAAAGATCAGAGAGAAAAGCTTCAAGAATGTCCTAGATGTAGAAATTAAGGCTACAAATTCAGAAGCTATTTGTGATTCAGTACAGATTTGGCATGTGAGCAGCATGCTAGAAATCCTCAGACAAACAAAGTACACTACAAATAGATGGCTTACAAAGGGAAATAAATATAATTGGCTTAAGAAATACAGTAGAATGGATTAAAGTTGCAATGTAGGCATGATAGAATAAATTGAAAGAGCAAGAGCAGTGTGGTTGAAACAATCCAATGCTGAGGAGACTGTGATGAGGCTACAGGGCCACTTAGATCCACTGAGAGCTTCAGAGGAGGCAGCAGACAAGAGTACATACACACTGGAAAATGCTCCCTTAATGTTGAAACATACTGAAATTCATTTCTAAAGGCTGCCAAGTGTCATGGGGGGAAAACAAACAGAAACTTGCAGCAACCACTTTGTAGTAATAAACAACCAAAACAGAAAAGATATCAAGAGCAGCAAAACTATACACCATAGATCCAACATTAAATACCCTCTGTGGTTTAGTAAAATAATGATGGCAGAGTAATATTTTCAACATGATAGTAGAAAACCATTTTTTTTATCATTTATACATGTTAAAAATTTCTTTAGCAATGGGGACAAGGACCAGTTATATTGCCTAGTCAGTGAGGATTCTTGATGCTAAGCCTGGCAACTCAAGTTTCGTCTCCCCTAACTGATAAGTAGAAGGAAAGAACAGACACATGCATGTTGACACGTAACCTCTACAGATACACTCACAGACAAAGACACATGCCGAGAGAGACACAAACAAACCAATGTAACAAAAATACAAATAAAACACTAGGGGTTTCCTGTGAACGTTTCTAACTAAAATAAACTTCAATCAAAGCAAATCTATCCAAATTGAAAGTCCAAAATTCAAGAATGAAGGACAGACAAAATATTCCTAATTATACATACAGACAAGTAAATATAAAGAAGTAAAAATAAGGCAACAATTTGGCTAAAATAAAATAATAGAGGAAATAAAACTGCATATAATAAAAAGTCACTGAACATATAAAGAAGAAAGAAAAAATAATTTTGAAATAGCTAACTTATTCCTTTTCAAACAGTTGTTATTTTATTTATTTATGTGTTTATCCATTCATTTCTTTTTTGACAGAGGCTCACTATGTATCTCTGGCTGTGCTGGAACTCACTATGTAGACCAGGCTGGCCTCTAACTTCAAAAGATATGCCTGCCTCTGCCTCTCCTCTCCAGTGCCCAGATTAAACACATGTATCACCAAATTGGGTTCACAGTAGTCTTTCTTAAATCCTTTCAGTCTTTGCAAATTCTTTATTTGATTCTTTTCTTTGACCTGCTAAGAATTCGCAGAAACTTTGACTTTAGTACAGGGACCAAAGCAGCACAAAATATAAATAATTAAAATTAAATTCTTCAAATTAATCTGAAATTAGAACATTTCAAACATTTATTTGAGTTATTTCTTTTTGATAAATCATATAAGGGAATATAAATTCCTAAAAGGTTCTCAAAAGTAAATTAGGAGAATGGCCTGTGAATAGCACATCCATCTTTCATTCTCTACTGTTACATTTTCAATATATCCCACTATATCAGTGGTTCTCAACCTTCCTAATGCTGTAACACTTTACAGTTCCTCATGTTGCAGTGAACCTCAACCATAAAATTTTTTTTCTTGCTATTTCATAACTGTAAGTTTTCTACTATTCTGAATCATGCTGTAAATGTCTGGGTGTTCAGATGGTCTTAGGCAACCTCTGTATAAGCAACCACCAAAAGTGTCATTACCCACAGGTTGAGAAAACTGTTCTCATCCTAGGTGCTACACCAGCCCCCTTCCTACAACTCCATTTCTCTGTTATTTGTCTTAATTTCACATGTCTCTCTTTGAATTTCCCCAACATTCACTTTCTATTTGTTTAGTTGTTTTGTGTCATGTTGATTTTATGAATATGTTATTCCTGTGTTCATATTTGTGCATCAAGTTATGTGCTCAGGGAGGCCAGTGAAAAGCATTGTAAACTGGAGTTTCAGATTGTGGTGAGCTTTCAACCTGGAAACAACCTAGATGTCCCTCAACTGAAGAATGGATTAACAAACTATGGTACATCTATACAATGGAGTACTACTCAGCAGTAAGAAAAAATGATATTCTAAAATTTGCAGGCACATGGATGGATTTGGAGAATATCCTCCTGAGTGAGGTATCACAAACTCAGAAAGATAAGCAGGGGATGTACTAACTCATTAGTGGACTCTAAACAAACAAACAAACAAGAAAAAAGCAAAGCATGCCCAAGCTGCAAGCCACAACTACTGAATAGCTTGGGATAAGAAACACCCTGGACTGACTCCTTGGATCCCACAACCCCTAGAGGAACACCTGACTCACTCTTGAGGGAGGGGAGAGAAAACTGGATCTGCTAGGAGAGGAGACTGAACTAAGCAATATTAGGTCAGTGGGACCATGGGACTGCCTGCTGCCTGCCCAGGGAGGGGATGGGGAGTTGTGGAGAAGAAAGAATGACCTGATGTGGCAGGAGGGGGTAGGGACCTTGAATAAGGATATACACGGTTAGAAAGTGTGACTTCTTTGTTCATATTAATAATAAAAAAAGAAATATAAAAAAAAGAAAACCATAGGTCCTATGGAGAGAAAATGAATGCTTTAACACCTGAGCCATCACTCCAGTCCTCTTATTTGTATTTTTTAAGGCAAGTTCCCAATAGAATATTGGCAACTGAAATTGTTGGACTTGCTTTTTTTTTAAAGGGGAAGTCACAAAGGTGGAGAGGTAGGCCTGGGTGAGCTGAGAGGTGAATGCCTCTGAGGTGTATTACATGAAATTTCCAAATAATTAAAAATACTATGTTGACAAAACAGTAAACTGTTATGTGAGTCAGTAAGATGAAGTGTGAAATGGTAGGTAAAGACATTTTCCAAGTCTGAAAATGTGAGTTTTTTCTTTGAGTCTACATGCTGCTTATTCTTTGTTCTTCTGAGAAACACACACACATACATACACACACACACACATACACACACATACACACACACATAAACACACAAAGTGGGGGGAGGGAGAAAGGGAGGAAAGAGAGACAAAGAAATAAGAAAAATAAGCTATAGATTAATAAACTGTACAAAACAATGCTTGTTATCTGGCATGTAAAAATGGACATATTCATTTTCTACAGTATATTGGAAGTGAATATCTGCATTATTGAAAATTTGCTGTTGTAAATGGCTGCCTTTCCCCACTCTCCTTTTGAAATGCCCCCTGTGCAACTATAGAAGGCAACGACTGTGATGTCACTAAACATGGAAATGGAAAGAGATGCCAGTTATTGTCCTAACAACCATTGTGAACTGTCTCCAGCACATGTTGTCAATGTTTCATTTAGAACAGTATGGTACTCAGTATTTTCAGGGTGCTGCAAAATTAAATATAAAATTAGCTATTTATCTTGAGCAAAACCTCATCAATTAAACTATTGAACAATTTATATTAAATTAATTCCTTATTACAGTTGAAAAACTTGTATTTCCTATAAGTTGAGTAAGTATTTTCAAGATAAGCATTTTTCCCAAATACAAAAGTTTGCATAGTCAAATGAAAATTTTCATAGTCTAAACAAAGAGATTTACTTTATACTTCTAACCTATAGATTACATACAGCTCACAAGCTCATTCTCACCTTTTGTGTGCATGCATGTTTATACATACACATCTATGTATTTACCTTGTGTGATGAAAGTGTTGTTAAACTTGCTCCATGAAAACATCACTTAGTACCTACTGTAGGTTTGTCATAATACAAAATAGTGGGGGGAAAACAGGTGAATTAGTATAGTCACATCATAGTCATCTGTGACTCATATACTACATGCTCTTTTTCATTAAAAATAGGTAAAAGTCTGGTTTTTGTATAAATAAGTCTGTGTCAACATGGTTAAGTGTGCTTGTTGGTTTTTATTAACTTGACATAAACTTATCCATATCTGAGAAGAAAAAAAAATTGTTGAGAAACTGCTTCATCAGATTGGCCTGTAGTCAAGTCTGTATGTCTCCTTCTAAATTAGTGACTGATATATGAGTGCACAGCTCCCTGTGGCTCTGGCTTATATAAGAACTGAATTGTGTAAAGCACAGAGAAGAAGCTAGTGAGAAGCTTTCTCCATAGACTCTGCCTCTGTTCCAGTGTCCAGTCTCCTGCCCTGATTTTCTTCCTTGACTTTAGATGATAGACTGTAATCTCCAAAATAAAAACAAATCAACAGCTACAAAAACAACAAAAAATTTCTCCTTGAGTTATTTTTGGGCTGTATTTTATCACAGAAATAGAAGACAAGGAAAGTGCCCAGAAAGTGTATCAAGTCAACTCACTGTGATATGTTAAACTAGAAGAATATGAAAGTTTAAACATATTTTGTCATTCCTTGTTTTCACTGTGAAAACCACAACACTGTTTATCAGTACTGGAAGTGATTAAGTTAGAGCTGATTGTCAGCTTGATCATCAACTTCACAGTTTGGAGTCATGTATAATTATGAAAATATTTCTTACATTCTAACAGACTGGAATGCTTTCTGGACCTCACAGTGAAAGCTAGTAATGTATTTTGAGGTCACTTAAGATTTAGGACTACTATGCTACAGTGTACTCAGCCTGCTTATTTAATCATCTGTCTTCAAAAGAACAAAATAACAACTGGCTTTAATTACTTTGGATTTCCCAGGTAATCAGGTTTCACAATCTAAGCTGATACATAGCTACAATCTTAAATTATATACTTTTTCATGCCCCTGATCCAGGGAGCAACTGATTATATTTAAATGTTAGGATAGCCATTTTTTTCTTTTTTTAAGCTTCCTTCTCCCTCACATTTTTTAAAGCAACAAATAGGTTGAAAAATAGCATTATAAAACAAATATCTGTAATAAATGCTGGAAGCAGCATTTGGATGTTGTTTGAAGATATTTGATTATTTATGTGGGTCAGTTGGTGTCAGTGACTTAATCCCTTGAAAAACTGTTAAAAGTTTTCTGGAGAGTTTTCTTCATTGTGATGCTTTCTGTGCTTTTTATTACACACAGAGAAAAGCCCTTTTTAGGGCCACACAGACATCGGAAGTGAAAGAATCACCAGACAGCTTCAGGCAGACACAGCACTCTGGATACTCCTAAGGAGCAGTAGTACTGCCACAGTGGATGCAAATTTCTAAGGATAAGTAATGAGGGATTTTCATATTAGGTAACTTGGGTTAGGAAGAACTTCTCTATGTACAGACAGCAGCAGTCCATGACTGAGGTCCCAGACTGGGTAACATGAGGAAAGCAAAGAACACCTGTATTCCTCTGTCTTTGTTTCCTGGGGGCAGATGTCAAAGGATCACACATTTTAAGTTTCTGTCATTTGACATCCCTGTAGGCCATTGTTTAGACTTGTAAGCTAAGAGGAATAAATCTTTCTTTACATTAGCTTTATGAGAAATTTTGTCATAACAAAAAGAAACTAACAGTCAAAGTCTTTCGTTGTTTTCCTTGAAAATGATGTTCTACATATTAATTGTATAAGAAATATCTCAGTATTTGTGAAACAATATACAGAAGTTACTAAGTATTCAAAGACTAAAAATTTTATAGCTACATATAATCATAAATGACTGCCTTCATAGTTTAATATTTAATTTTTGTGTATAATATACAGACATATATGGCATGCTATCAGGGTATAACGTTAAAAATTATTCCAAATGAGAGATCAAATAATGTTGTAGAAATATATTTCACTAGAATTATTCTAACGTTTACTTTTTTAATGTTTTCCAATCAACTTCTCAAGATAGCTTCCTAGCTGTAGTCACTGGATGATATACTACAAAGGGATAAATGAAGACCCATGTGGTTGATTTTAGAATCTGGAGCATTTCCAAAGAAGAAAATCTTTATATGTCTAGATTTTTTTCCACAGAAAAGGGTAAATGCATGGGTGATCTGCTAAGAAAGGACCAATTCCCTTTTTGCTTCAGTCTACTGGATAATATAAAGTGATAAGCAACTGAGAAAAAATTTCCATAGATTCCAACAGACTAACCATGCAAAATTGGATGCCATGAGAGGCAGAAAAGGAAGACTAAAAATGTGCTTCTAGCCAGGCATGAAGCTTGGCAACAATTTTCCTGGGAGTGATCCTCAGCTTAGTAATATAAGCCTACCTGTATTACATAAATATTGCAAATTGTATCACAAAACATTAAATACTAAATATTAAAAATACAATATGGTAATTTAAATATTTTTCTTCTAAAGAGTAGAAAACATTTCATTCTACATCCAGATCACAGTAAAATTGAGCTTTAGTGAAGAGAAGTGAGGAACATTTACTAACACAGAGCCATTTGATTCTTCTTATGGATAAGGAAATGGCAGCCTCACCTTCCTGCTTTATTTAGCTGTTCTCTGTTCTCACATATTTTCATTGAAAAGTCTAAACTCAATGTTAGCAAACCTATAAATCTTTAAACATGCTACTCAGATATCTCAAGGCTTGTAGAGCCCTCTGTCAAGCCTCTCATCAGATCTTCTCAAAGTCAGCAAATCTGCTGATACCTACTGAGTGCTGGTTAGGAGCTATGCTGTGATACCTGTACCTTCTCCCTCCATCCTTACATACAGCACATGGTAGATGCAATCTACATATCCATTTTATATATAAGCCCACTGATGAACGGGCAACATTAACTGGTTTGCTGATATTATTCAGCTTCTAAATTCTGCAGCTGAAATTTGAGTACCTGAGGTATCATTCTCGTCTTTGAGTTCTGGACTTAGGGTCAGATTATTTTCAAAAGAAAATGAAAAATGAGACAAAAAGAAAGCTACTCAATAATACCAAAGAATAACAAGATGATCTATGTCAGAAGTGTGACATAGACCTAAGGTGTTTGACACTACCATGGTGCTGTATCTCAGAACTGTGTGTGTGTGTGTGTGTGTGTGTGTGTGTGTGTATTGTCAGGGTGGGCTATAGAATGGGGAAAATCAATCAAATGGTGAGGCACTTCTGATCAAATAGTACCACAGTAAATTTGAAGCTGTATTATTTCCTCCACCAAGACAGAAAGCCACATCCTTTAGGATAGGGTATGAATTAGAGACTACCAAGTTTCACAGAGGCAGGCAAAGCAGCAGGTGTGTTCACCCTTGTCTCTCCCTGCCTTTAAAATTCAATTCCATTATAAAGTTGTAAATTCAGACTCCTGTATAGATTGTCTGGCACCTGTAGCCTTTAACTAGAAAACAAATCACACAAATTCAATTCATACTGTAACTATGTCTTTAATTCAAACTCAGTTCTAAAATTTTATAATTGATCACAGTCTTATGAATTCTTTGATTTCATTAAATAATAATTTAAGAGCTATAAATTAAATAGCTATAAAATGGGGAAATTTTAAGTATATTTATTAGTATAAAATTTAATTGGTTAAATTAATATAAAGTATTCACAATTCTCATTGTTAGTTTTATTATAAATCCCAGATAATTTCATTATACTCTTACTAAATTACTAAAACTTATTTGTTTCAAAATTTTATAGTTTGTGTCCAATTTTATAAGAAATAAACTTCTGAGCTACAAACTGCAGGTGTAGTAAGATCATTTACACAGCCCTTTAACATGTGGGGTCATTTGAAATTGGTGAGAGCTAAGATTCTCTATCAGGAAACACTTGGTGTTTCTGGAGAACAGAAACCTCACAAAATAGCAAGCTTGGGATGTTGTACACGTCCCCATTAGGAAGTGATGCCTTAGATGAAAGCATCACTAATTCTAGCCTTAAGGTAAGAGTATTGGATGTCCATTTGCCGAGCAGAGGTTTTTTATCTTTGTGCACTTTACCAAAGTATTTCTCATGCTTCAGTCTTGATGCTGTCCCTGGCTGAATTATCATTCTTTTGGTATCACTATAAGTAATACCTCTTCACGGCTTCTCTTACTATCAGCTAAAACCTTCATATTGTCATTCTTGAAACTTCGTGTTATCCCTCTTCGTAGGAATAATTTTTAACCAAATTATCTTGTTTGGGCCATAATGATACTTACAGTTCATGAGCATTTTTCACTCTTATGCCTTCCCCCTTGAACTGATCATTCACATCATATGGACAATTATATCACAAGCCCCCAAGTAGCAGATCACAATAAATATTCATTGAATTAAAAAAATGAATGAGTAGATTTTCAATATCAGATTATAAGGACTTTGAAATATCTTCTATTATAATTCTACCCTCAGGCAATTCTAGGAGAAAAGGGAGTTTAGAAATAGGCCTCAGGAATTTTTGTAATTTTTGGCAGTGAATTATGCAGCAAGAATGGAACCAGGAACCATGTGAGATGTGAAGTAATAGCTCTCATTTGTCATAGTCGTGGGCATTCAGATTCATGTATTTGTAACTAAAAGATTTAGTAGAAAGGCAATAAATAGTTCACAAGAAGTCATCATAAAATTGTATATTTAAACCAGCTAGTACAAATTTGTAATTATTCAGACTTAAGATATATAGATAAGTTAGATTTATTTTCAAAAGTTAGATTAATAAAAAGTAGAAACAAAAGAGTCACCTACCATAAAACAAATAAAAAAACATGCAGTGACCCTCAAATGGTTGCTTCTGCTGGCAGCCGTGGCCGCTTTGCAGCTTCTTCCTCACTTTGACGTCCCCTACTTTCTGCCTCTATCCTAATGTGCCTAAATGCAGCATCCTTTCAGCTTTTGCTCCTACACACCAATAGGAGAAACAATGGGATCCACACCTTTGAGTGTGTAGATAGTCAGCAGGAATGGAGTTTTTCTTGCTTCCCAGAGCTGTGTGAGTTCTCTTTATAATCACCTGCCTTTGTCCTTCAGTACTTGTCAGTTATTGTCCAACAAAGATAAAAGAATGACTGCACTATTATTCTTGTGATTCTTTGTGTAAATTAGTGGATTTAAATATTATTTCCAGATACTATTATTCCAGAAGCAGATTTTTTTTCCTGACATTTGGTTTTCAAACAGTTAAATACAAACAAAGGTTCTCATGTCCTCCTTGGGTTGACTCACAGATACTGGAATAAATTCATCTTTCTAATTTGTTTTTTTTTTTAATTGTGAGGTGATTTGTCTGAAGGATTAGCACATATTTCTTTGAATATTTGCTTTAATAATGAGGCAGTAAAGCACAACTGAATCTTTGAAGCTTAAAATAACAGCAATGGTCACAGAGACAAAGAGTAAACAGAGAATTTATGTACATTAAAGACTTTCACTTTGTGTAATATGTTTCTCCTTCCTTTGAATGTGAGCGTAAGTAAAATGGTAGTTTTGCGCTCTCTGTCTTTCTGCTTTCCTCCTTTCCACTACCCCATCTCCCACTGTCTTCCCTGTTCCTCATTGGGGAAAGCAACATACATGACTAAATCACACACACACACACACACACACACACACACACAGATATAATAAATGATCATATTATGTACCTGGTATAAATAGTCACTTTTATATCATCTACTTTCTTAATATCATTAGAGAAAATAGAAAATCCACAATCAAAACCAAACAGAAACAGATTTTGATGAATCCTCTTATAGCCTGCTTTTCTTTCTTTCTTCTTTATATATTTATTATTTGGTGATTTTATATGATGCACCCCATCAAACTCAGTTATCAGATCTCTCTCAGATTCATACCCACTCTTATGATCTCCCCATTTACAAAAACCCCCATTCATGCTAATAATTTACTTACTGGAGCATAGTTAAATTCCCTGTGGCCAGACCCTTAAAGAAAACAAGACTTTCGTCACCCACACTCCTGACAGAGGCCATCAATGCAGAAGTGAGGGACTGTGTCACTTAGCTATGTTCTAGCCTTGAGCTCTTTTATACTATGACATCTCCTTTTTTTTAAAGTTCACTGATGAGTGAATACATCCCCTGCTCCTCGTTCTGGGTTTGTGAGACCTTGCTAAGGAGGATAGTCTCCATATCCATCCATTTGCCTTCAAATTTTAGGATATCATTCTTTCTAATTGCTGAGTAGTACTCCATTGTATAGATGTACCACAGTTTGTTAATCCATTCTTCTGTTGAGGGGCATCTAGGGTGTGTCTAGGTTCTTGCTATTGCAAATAATGCTGCTATGAACATAGTAGAGCTAATGCTTTTAGAGTGCACATGTGCTTGTCATTGGTATTAAAAAAAGCTATTAAGTTTTGCCTAAGAGCTAGACCTTATGATTATAAGTTTTTCTGTGTTGATACCATCTGCATGAGAAGCCTCATGTCCAAATGAACAGGTATGTGCTTGCCTAAAGGTTTTTAGTACTTCAATCTACAAAAACCTCCACATTACTCTAGATTTTATCTGATCACCTCAACATTGGATGACCTTTTAGATTTTGTTAGGTGACTTCTACAGGGGACTACACTAACTAGTAAAAAATATAATCAATCTGCAGCAAAAATATTTTAATAATCAGTTTCTTTTTTTTTAAAACTATTATACCATAATTTTTTAGCTCATAAATGGCAGAATGCAGCCTATACCCCTCTTTTCTTTAGGCTAGCTTTATGAGCTGCAAACTGAGAATGTAATTCCAGGCATTTACATACATTTCCTACAAGCATGTGGGCATATTAAATCCAGATATCTCAGGAGGTGATTACATCTTGGCAGTTCTAAGTGCCATTCCTTGTAATGTTTATTAAAAGATAACTTACTTCAGAGACTTCCTATTCCAATCAGGCAACCATTTGACCTTGTACTTACTGCCTTCTATGACTTGTTTTCTGGTCTGTGTTACTGAGATCCTAAGGCACACAGCTATAGATTTGTGAAAAAAGCTGAAAAATCACCTTACACCCTAGTGGTCATCAGAATGTAACAACAACAACAAAAAGCTCTTCCCTCTTCCTTGCTGGAGAATACAACCCATCTTCCAAACACACAAAGTGCAAAGATATCCAAAATTTCACAGTGATCAGCATCAACAATTATTCTTCAGATATTGAAAATGCCCTTTCTGGGCATAAGTGACTGGGAAAACATTTGTGGGCATAAGCAAGGTGGTATTTTGTAAGGAAAATAGACAAGAATGTGGAGCACTGAAAAATCGAAGGTGGATGAATAGAAATGCCAGCTTTCACATCCTGTTCTGCTTAAAGAACTCCCATGTTAGTAGCATGTAATGTGTCTTGAGGTAAAAGAACATAGATGTATACTAGAAACAGATGAGAGAGTATTTCCCTGGTACTGGGTTTCTCTCTAACTTCAAAATGACTCCTTCTTTCAAGGTATTTCTTTTGTTGTTCTTCCTTTCTGTCCCTCCTGCAACTCAACCATCTCATTTTCTCATGTTCTTTCCTCTCCTTTCCTTACTTTCTCCCACTATGGTCCCAATTTACTCAGGAGATCTTTTCTATTTATTTTTTTCCATGGAGGGGGATCCATGGATGTCTCTCTTATGTTCCTCCTTGTTATCTAGTTACTCAGGGGTGTGGATTGCAGTTTGGTTATCCTTTACTTTATGTCTAAAATCCACATATGAGTCAGTACATACCATGTTTGTCTTTCTGGGTCTGTGTTACCTCACTCAGAATGATTTTCTTTAGTTCCACCGATTTGCCTGCAAATCTCAGGTTTTACTTTTTTTTTTTTTTCTGACTAGTACTTCATTGTGTAAATATACCACATTTTAAGAAACTCATTATTCAGTTGAGAGCATCTAGGTTGTTTCCAGGTTCTAGATATGATAAATAATGCTTCTATGTACATAGTTGAACAAATGTCCTTGTGGTAAGAATGTGCAACCTTTGGAGATATGCCCAAGAGTGGTGTTGCTGCATTGTTGGGTCCTGTAGGAACATTGTTAATATTTGTCCCTCCTACTAGTTCAATAAAAAGCTGATTGGCCAGAAGGCAGACAGGAAGTGTGGGTGGGAATACCAGACTTAAAACACTCTAGGAACAGGAAGAGCAAGATAAAGACACAACAGAGAGATACCAGCAGACTCAGAGGAAAACCATGCTGCTATGAGAGAAGGTACCAAGTCACAGGGATAAACAAGATAAAAAAAAAAAAAAAAAAAACATGAGTTAGTTTAAGAGTTAAGAGTCTGCAAGTTTTATGCCTTGACCATAGGTCAATCAGCATAAAATTAATATAAGCTTCTGTGTGTTTCTTTGGAACTTTGGGACTGCTGGTCCAGATCTTGTGGCTAGTTTGAACCAGAAACTACTTATTACAATTGTGTAGAATAATTTCCAGTTTTCTGAGAAACTGCCATACTGATACCCAAGAACCCACAAAAATGATCCCAGGTGAGACTTGAAGCAATAGTTGAAAGTGTGCCTAAACTGACCTACTATAATTAAATTGATAAGGACCCTAATTGTCATTATAGAATCTTATCCAGCAACTTATAGAAGCAGATACAGAATTCCACACCTAAGTACTTGGCCAAGCTCCCAGTCCAGATAAAGAGGAGAAAAAATTATATGAACAAATGAGTAAAGATCATGATGAGGAAACCTATCAAGACAGATGACCTGAGCTATTCGGAGCTCACCGACTCTGAATTGACAGCTATGGAACCTCCAGGGCACTGAACTTGGCCCTCTGAATGTGGATAGTAGCTGAATGGCATGGGCAGTTTATGGGGCTGTTAGTAGTGGGACCAGGACTTATTCCTGGTGCACAAACTGGATTCTTGGATCCTGTTCCTTACAGAGCAACGCCTTACTCAGCCTTGATACTGGGGAGTGGCTTGGCCTTACCTTAATTCAGACTGCATTAACTCATCCTGAAAGTCCTTACCTACTCCCAGGAACGGATAGAAAGAGAGGATGGGGTAATGACTGGGAAAGAGAAGGGAGAATGAACAGTAATGGGTATATTGAAAAAAAAAAAAAACCTTTAAAATAGATTAAATAGAAAATGTCAAAAAAGAGAGATGTGAGTAAGGGAAAACAAGCAAAATAGTAAAAGAAAAAAATACCTAATTGTTCCTCTATGGCTGGAGAAGGGGATGTGCTTTTCTATTTGTAGGGCAAAGGTGAACTAGCCCCTGTCTGTGTCAATGCTAGGAATCCTGACTGCTGGAAAGCTTTGTCATTCTCATGAGCTTCAACCAGCCTTCACTTTGTACGCTAAGATTGCTTTGGAATAAATGTCAGATTATCTTCCACTGGTACCTGCCTCATGGGTTTTGCATCAAGAAGCCAACCTAAGAAGTGAGCTATATCCAGAATTGGTTTTCTCTACCACTATTCATATTCTTGAACTTTATGGGTTCTAACTGTTCTAACTTTGGAAGTAATTTCCTTATCAGTCCCTCAGGAGAGGGATTGTGACTTGAGCCTGCTCTTGCCTTGTAGAGCACAATACTTAGACAGGAAAGGGTATGATGAAGGCTGACCACACAAGCTAGAGCACCACAACTGGAGGTGTGGCCATCCAAATGTGAATTTATGCCAGTGCTGGGGCTGAAGGCAGTTACCTACAGAGATTCTGCTTTGTTTTTTGTTTGTTTGTTTTGCTTGTAAGTTGTATTTAGTTGCCTGTGGTGGATAAGGAAAGAGAACCACTTTGATTCGATTGCTGTCCTGCCCACAGAACTGTGTGGTGGGGACGAGGAACCTGCAACTGTAGCCTGATTGGGAGTTTGCACAGCCGAAGGAGCTTATGAGAGGGAATTTACCTAGTCTGAGGTCCCACTCCTTAGGTGGATACTGTCACTAGAGTGGCACAGGGAACACCAGAATTCTTCCTGAAATCTCAGATAGTTAGTCCCTGCTTCTTTCCGTCTACTATCATAAGCAAAGCTATTAGGACTGGGGATGAATAGCATAAGGGTTGTAGAGTTCTCACCAATACTTATCCATGTACAGCATCTGGACCTATACCAGGGACTGAATGAAGGGGAAATGAGTCAGTCTGAATGAGAATAAACGGGAGAGAAAAGTTTGGTTCCCAGTGTGTAAGCCATTTCAACTCCCTGTAACTCTGGTTTCAAGAGATCAGACTCTCCTCTGTACCCCATAGTACAGTTTCACACATGGAGCATACAAACACACATACATATAAACAGAAGTGAAATAAGCCTATAAAAATAATAAGTAAACAGAAATATTCAGAGCCTGTGGGTACCATTACAAGAGCAAACATCTTCAGGTTTAGAGCACTTTAAGGAGGGGAGATAAAACTTCAGGACATAGAACTCCAGACAATGATCAGGTAGCAGAAAACTTCGCTAATCATTGGGAAAGTATTTATGCACATAAGGTTTATCAAATCTCAAGATGACATGAGATGCTATCATAGAGATATTTTTCTTAGTGTATTATAGTCAAATTGTCAAAAGTACAGAGCAAAGGAAGAATTTTCAGTAACTGAAATGAAAGCATTAGGCTCCACTTAAGGTATCCCTGTTAGACTAACATTTCTTCTCAGCATGAACATTACAGGTCAAGATGAGACAATTCTATTTTCCAAGCCCCCAAAGGAAATAACTGCCACCCAAGATTACCATACACAAAGTTATTCTTCTAACATGGAGGTAGAAATCATTTCTTCTAAAATATTAAAACTGACAGAATGGCAACCTAAATCTTAGTAGAAACTTGGATTCTCAAAATTAAAACATAAAGAGCCAAAATGTTTTAATATAGTATGTCATGAAACTACAGGGGTCCATAAAGAGAAGAAATACATGAATGTTCAAAATAATTAAAAGAAAACCAATAAAATAATAATTTTCTATTATCAATACTAATTGGATCATAAATGACTAAATTATCCAATTATATAAAAATGAATGAGTTTGCTTGCACTGTTCTTAGTTTTAGAGGCAGGGTAAAACTCTGCTCAGGCTGGGTACAATCAGTACAACCCCCTTGACTCAGCTTCAGAGTGCTAGGATTGGGTCTGGAGAGATAGCTCAGAGGTTAAGAGCACTGACTGTTCTTCCAGAGGAACTGAGTTCAATTCCCAGCAAAACCACATGGTGGCTCACAACCACCTATGATGAGGTCTGGTGCCCTCTTCTGTAAAACTGTATGCATAATAAATAAATAAATCTTAAAAAAAAGAAAAGAAACAGAGTGCTGGGATTAGATGTCTGCACTAAGTATCTTACTCACTGTTGATGTTTGAAAGCTTCAACAGAATGTTGTTCTACAAGAAGATCACTTTCCTATTAAATATTCACATAGGAAGAAAGAGTGGAAATGATATTTTAAGCAAAGAAAACTTAAACTGAGTTAAAGTAGAATATTGACAGATTTTAAAAACAAAAATTGTGTGAAGAAACAAGTAATAACATATTCAATTGAACAAGAAGTTTTAACTATTATAGATCTACATGCACATAACAGTTGGGTACCCAACTTTTAAAAATAAACACTTTAGGACTCAGGGAGAATTAGGTTTTAATATGGAAAGAGTGGGTAATTTTTCTTCAAAACAAGAGAAATACAGTGAGCACCATGTTTCGAACAAGAATGACTAACCTGACTTTGTTGAACAGTCTCTTCTATCCAGCTTTTTAAAAAGCATTTAAAATATTTTAAAAATGCTTTATTAATTATATATTTCAAAATAAAATTAGTTTATATTGGTTGATAGAATGAAAAGAAAGCCTATCAATTAGTGTGGATTGGTATGATGGCTATTGTCCTTCAAATACTGAACTCCAGTTTGAGGCAGAAGTTTATGTAAATATTTTGTGAAGCTATAATATAGAGCTACAGTAATAAAAGCTGACTGGTACTGGTATAAAAACCAACTTGTGGATGAATGGAATCGAATCAAAGACTTCAACATTAACCTATACATATATTTTTTGACAAAGAGGCCAAAAATGTTCGATGGAAAAAAGATATGTTCAACAAATGGTCATAGTTGGATGGTAGCATGTAGAAAAGTGGAAATATATCCAAACATATCATTCTGTACAAAACTCAAATCTAAGTGGCTCAAAGACCTCAACATGAACCCCGCTACACTGAACTTGATAGAAAAGAAAGTGGGAAATACCCTCCAATGCATTGGGACAGGTGACCACTTTCTAAATATAACACCAGTAGCACACATACGAAGAACAACAATCAATAAGTGGGACCTCTTCTGTAAAGCCAGGGACACAGTCAATAAGACAAAATGACAGCCTACAGAATGGGAAGAGATTTTCACCAACTCTACAAGTGACAGAGGACTGATCTCTAAAATATATAGAAAACTCAAGGAACTAGACCCCCAAACCCTAAATAAGCCAATTAAAAAATGGAGTTCAGAACTAAAAGGGAAATTATCAGCAGAACAATTACAAATGTCTGAAAGGCACTTGAAAAAGTGCCAAGTGCTCAATATCTTTAGCCATCAGAGAAATGCAAATCAAAACAACTTTGAGATACCACCTTACACCTGTCAGAATGGATAAGATTAAAAACACAGATGATAGCCTGTGCTGAAGAGGATGTGGAGCAAGGAAACACTCCTCCATTGTTGGTGGCAATGTAAACTTGTTCAAACACTCTTGAATGCAGTATAGCCATTTCTCAGAAAACTGAGAATCAATCTCCCTAAGGATCCAGCAATACCACTATTGGGCATATGCCCTAAAGATGCACATTTGCACCCCAAAAGCATTAGCTCAACTATGTTCATAGCAGCATTATTTGTAATAGCAAGAACCTGGAAACAACCTAGATGCCCTACAATAAAGAATAGATTAACAAACTGTGGTACATCTACACAATAGAGTACTACTCAGCAGTAAAAATGATATCCTAAAATTTGCAGGCAAATGGATGGATTTGGAGAATATCCTCCTGATCTAGGTATCACAAACACAGAAAGATAAGCCGGGGATGCGCTCACTCATTGTTGGACTTTAAACAAAAAGCAGAGAACACCCAAACTACAAAACACAACCACTGAACAGCTTGGGAAATGAAAAAAACTTAAGAGAGACATACAGGGAGTCCTCTAGGAAGAGAAAATAGAGAAGATCTCCTTAGCTAATTGGGAGCATAAGGGGTTGCAACCAACAAGATGTGGGAACAAATCATGATAGAAGGAGATGATTGAGTGAGAGGAACATCAAAGAGGGAGAGAAAAAAAAAGATTCAGAGCTTAATAGAGGAGGACAATGTAGAGTTGGAAAAAGACTGGGTGCCAGGGAAACTGCCAAGAACTCAAAGGATGTCCCTGGCTAGGTCTCCAACTAATAGTGAAGGTGTTTCCTAAACAGGACTTCTCCTATAATCAAATGAATAACCACTCTAAGTGCTATCACAGAACTTACATCCAAAAATGAATAGCAGTAGAGGCAGGGATACACGGCTGAACACTCTGCTGAGTTCCTGGTCCAGCTGAGAGCAGGGGTGGAGAGTCTATATGAGTAAGGGGATAGGGATTATGAGGAAAATTCTCACAGTAATGGATGACTAGAGCTCTGGGCAACTCACTGAATTAAGAACAGCCACCAGGGAACCATCAGGAAAAGGTACTAGGCCCTCTAAGAATGGCAGCTGTCCACTGACATGGGCAGTATGTGGAGCCTGAAGGGGAGTGTTCAGCCTGTGTTTCTGTGCATGGACTGGCACTGTGGAGCCCATTCCCTCTAGAGGAACACCTAACCCAGTCTTGATATTAGGATGAGGAAATTGGACTTGCCTGGAATGGATGCTGAGGTAATCCACCTTGGTACTTTTTGCTCTATCTGGTGAGGAGATAGGGGAATTGGGAGGAGGGAGGCTGATGCCTGACTGGGAGTGGTCAGGAAGGGGAAGGGAATTGGAATAAGGGGATACATGGATAAAAATGCTTTATTCTATAAAAATAAAATAGTAATAATAATAATAGAGAAAAATAAAACATTAAAAAGTAAATAATTATAAAAAAGAAAATACAGGGCTCTGAATCTTTTGATAGAAATGGATCTCATTAAATGGAAAAGCAGAATATTTCCTGGTCCCTAGCTGTTGTCATGGCAGTCAAGAGTCTTCTATAACTCCCCATGCTCCACGTTGCTCCTCTACAAAAAGCAGAGGTAATTCTTTTTTTTTTAATTTTTTTTTACTATGAATAAAGTCATATATTTTATCCATGTATACTCTTGTTCAATCTCTTTTCCCCCTCCTGCCCCTTCTTTTAACTTTATATTCTATAACATGTGGTTTTAAATAGTATGATGGCTCATATCTACATATTACAATCTCAGTACTTAGGCTGAGGCATGAGAAAGAAATCTGAGGATACCTTAGGCTACAAAAAGATATATTGTGCTACACAGTATTGTTCCTTTTATCCTTCTCTCACCAATGTGTATTATGTCAAATTTCTAGTAGCTCACTATAAGCAAAATTTCACATATTAAAGTTTATATTTGATATAGTCAGAGTTCATCCAACCAATGGCAGAATCTAAAGTACAGAACACACCACAGCCTGTCCATTTCTAATCGCAAGCTCTTACGTCTTCTGGTTTCACAGCCAAGGCCGGGTTATGGAGTAAAAACCTGCATTTTCCACAAGCACCACAGAACAGTCAAAAATTTGAGAACCACGGTTAATGTTCAAATCCATTCTGCTAAAGCATGAAACAGACTTCAAGTGGTTAAAAATTACACAGAGGCGAGACACTAAAACACTTTAGTTCTCTGTGCTGGTTTTTGTTATGTACAATGTCTTGATACCAACCCAACCTTCAGTTGGATTTATTAGTTATTTCATAAATAAAATTCACAAAATTCAAGTGAAAAAAATCCTTTTAGGATTGGATCTAATTTCTCTTCTTCTTCTGTTAGTTACCACCTACTCTCATTTTAACTCATTTTTCACTCATGTTTAATGTGTGTGTTCTTATGAGTGTTAAATGTATGCATAAACATGTGTGTTGAGGCCTGAGACAATCTTGAGTTTCTTTCCTCAGTTTTTCTACCTTGTTTTTTGTTTGTTTGTTTTGTTTTGTTTTGTTTTGCTTTTCAAACAGGGCTTGAAATTTACCCATATGGAGAGGATGACTGGCCATCAGGCCCCAAGAGTCCTCATGCTTCTTCCCAGCACTGGAATTTTAAATATGACCCACTGTGCCTGGCTTTTAAAAGTCCATTCCAGAGATCAATCATGGTCCTTGCATTTGCAAAGCAAATACTTTATAGACTGTGCTGTCTCCCCAGTTCCTTGTGTTTCTCTGAATGCTGTCTTTGGTTTTTTTCATTCATTATTTATTTCTGGTTTTATATTTATGTATGTGTATGTGTGGCTGCCACATGTCTGCAGAGGCCAGAAGAGAAGGCTGTGTTCCCTGGAGCTGAAGTTGCAAATAGTTGTTAGTTGTTCAGCATGTGTGCTAGGAACTGAACTTGGATCATCTTGAACAACAGAGCATGTTCTTCACTGTGGAGCTGTTTCTGCAGCCTTTTTCTTGTTTGTCTGAGAAGCAACAAGTTTCAGATAGTTGCCAATGTCATACTTTCCTGATTCTCTAAAATCTCAGCCTTCTGTAATTTCTAACTGTTTTAGTCCTGTTTTCTTTGAATAAACTAGTGGTTTTTTGTTTGCTGTGCATGCATGCCTCTTTTAGTTCTCTTGGTGAGGCTTGTTAGCAATCGTTATATCAGTCTCTTGTTTTAAACTGATTCCCCAGGAGTTGAAGAAAAGTTTCCTCTTTATAGAGTGAGGTATTATGATGCCTCTGATTGTGTTTGAGCTGCTCTCCTTTCCCTGTGTGTAGGCACACTATCATCTTCTTAATGGTCATGATTTATGCTGTTTGTCTTTTATTCCAAGTCAATGAAAATGTTCTCTAAAAAAAATTTTAAACCAAAGAACACATACATCTGCTTTCACACCTATCCTAGTAAATCACAAAATATATTGGACAAGTATTGAAAGGTAGGAATACAAAACATGAACCAAATACATTATTCATTTAGGGAGACAGGAGTCAATGAGAAGTCACTATTATCTGTCAAAGTCTAGCTAGTTTATGAGGGAAATTTTATAATTAGTAAAATTTGAGGAGTCCACTTACAGTGTAAAGGTCCCAATTCTTCCTTTAAAAATGTTTGGAAGAATGGGCTGTTAGAATGTGCTGAGTTGATATATAGCCACAATTTATTTATAGACAACAATTCTGTGGATGAGTCATCCATTTCTATGGGATACACTGACTTTTTTTCTGCAAGTTTCAAGGTATGACATAATATTTAAGTGTCTGTTATATTCAAAAGCATTACATAAATTTTGCTTGGTATCTCTGTGCTTTTGATCTTATCTGCTCTTGTATTTGAAAAAGAATATGCCTTCACAATAAATATTTCAATTCCTAACTTGGCTCTTCTTATTGGTAAATGGAATGCATATCCCTATTATATTTATAAACATGGAAATCAAAGAAAACAGGGAGGCATCCTTGGGAATAGGCTAACATGGTGGTTATGGTGGTTACGGCATCAGGTTCATTTCTCATACAGCAGCTAACTTATAGACTTATCATGTTCCATCAATGACTAAACAGATTCTGAAGGCCTCAATTTCAAATGATAAAATTGTTGACATTTTACCTAAATCAATACTCTTCCCATGTCACAGAAAAAGAATGAAGAAAACTTGAAATTAATACCAAAGAATTTTTCCTTAAATAGAAATGAACCACAATAAAAAAAAATATCAAAGTTGCTATATTTTACAATTGTATTTATTCATAGGTCCTGAATTTCTGATAAACTTTTCTAATCATATTAGTTTCTGAGTTTTTAAAATCCAATTTTATGAAATGTATTGCTTCTGTGTGTTTATTCTAAACAAGTAAAATATATAAGAGCAAATCTTTTCTGTTAGAGTGTGTGAAAAGGTACAAGCTGTTTTTCATGAACATTAATTTTATTTAGGAAGTGGTATGAAAGTCAAATGTTTAGTGTTAAGCATTAAACTGTCATGTTTTATGTTTTAAAGGGACAAGAATCTCTTGAAATTTACACTTTAATGGTATTTCCTCACTACAGTGTTACTTCTAAAATCTGGTTTCCCAGAGGTGAAAAATATTACATTTACCAGAAAATTTGATTCATAGAATACAACAATATTTGTGACTACTTGATATCTTGGCAGACATAAGTGGCAATTTCTTAGATTTAATTAAAAGATGTTTTCTACTTTAGTCTTTCAATTACAACATAGATGCTACATTTTCAAATTAACTTCTACATGAACATTATGGTGTATCTGTTCCTATCCTTTTCCTCTTTCAATATCACACTCATATTGTAACTAATGTTAGTTCTGCAGTATGGATTCCTCTGCAAGGTACCATAGTCTTTAAAAAAAAGAAGAAAGGTGTACTTTTATATTAATTAAAATGATGGTTTTTAAGATTGAGTAATACTAGCTGTGATCAATTTTTATTGTAAAATGGGTGATAGCAATCATTTTACTCATTGTTGCAAAGAAGCTCATTCTAAACTCAGATTTACCTTGAAAATTCAAATACTCATAATTAGCTTCCATTCTTGAAACTGTAATGTTACAGGCAGATTTTAGTCCCCATAGCCTAGTTCTGTAATCAAGAAATAGTCAGACTAGACAATATAGATGTAATACCAATTTTTCTACTGTCAGATTGCTGATTAAAGGATACATATCCCTCCTAAAATATTCAGGTTGCTGTGTTCCACTCAAAAAAGCCATTTGATTTCTAATTTTCCATATTAGACTTTGTATTACAAAGTTTATCTACTATTTTACTTCCTCAGTGTCTAAAGAAGATAAGTAAGGGCTATAACAATACAAAACCTGAATTGCATTAAATCTAACACTCAAAATGTTTCATATGGACAACAATCATCCCCTCTCCCATTACCATATGATAAATCACTTGTCCATAGTGAGTTCTGCTTAGCCTTATTTCTGTATACATCTCTATGACAACAGGACAGGAATATTTGTGCCAGATATACTACCTTAATAACCTTTGTAGTATTATTGGTTATAAATCTAGACTCTTCCTTGCTTCATCCATAATGGTTTCAATTTAATGTATCAGGATTTAGAGTTAACCCTTCCCTTGTTCTCCCAGTTTTGATCTTGTTCTGCTGGATTTATGCACAGATAGAGCATTCCCAAAGAGTGGACATTATGTTATAAATACTTCAATCTTTATTGTGGTAATTTAATACATTAAAATTGTCATTTCTAGACTGGGATTACAGCTCACTGGCAGTGTATTTATCAAGCCTGCACAGAGTCTTGAATTCAATTTCCAGTATCTTCAACCAAATAAACAAAAAAATAAAAGCTTAACATTTATGTGGCATACCATATAGAAATACTGTAAAATAGAAAGAAATATGTAATAGTTAGCTATATTTCAATAGTGATATTTATGAACAATGTAAATAAACATTGACTCTCAAAAGCAATGATAACAAGTAAATTTTTAATCTCTCTTCCTTGGATGGGAAACAGTCCAGAGTCACATCACTGCCTTAATGGTGCACATGAAAGTGTACCTTGACAGAATCTTCAATGATAATCTCCTAATATGTGTAACTTCTCTACACATATTTATTTTGTGGTAATTTGATAAAAGTAATAATTAACAAATGAATGTTTTTTGCCAATTCAGCTAATTTCTTTTTTTATTTTGAATTTTAGCATTTTAACTAGTCAAGTCAGCATTCTGTCAGATTGGAGAACACAGGTAATATGTAAGAAAACATATAGTACAGTCAATATTTGGAGAATATGAATGAGATGATATATTAAAGGAATAGGTTAGAGTAGAGGTTATGTCAGTAAACTTTACTTCAGTTTACATATCTGTATCAACTTGAAAATCAGGTTGTTGATAGTAAGGACAATCTACTTCATTTTATCTTCTTTTTAGCTTGCTGCTTTTAGAATAACATGTATGTTTATAAGTGTATTTTAATTTCCCTCCAAAGAGTTTCCTCATAAAAATTCAATGTGCTGATGACATCGAGCCATTTTATAGAAAAAAGATACTAAGTAATTGTAGTCATTGTTTTATTTTTGATCAACCTTATGCCATAATTTATAAGCCATGCAAAAATTCATTATTTACCCCCAGACTGAACTCAGGGTAAATTTATGATCCCAGGCCGTGGAGTTTTGTCGAGACAGTATTCAAACTTAGAACTACAATGCTTGCCAGTTCTCA
This sequence comes from Sigmodon hispidus, assembly GCA_004025045.1. Classification (NCBI taxonomy): domain Eukaryota; kingdom Metazoa; phylum Chordata; class Mammalia; order Rodentia; family Cricetidae; genus Sigmodon; species Sigmodon hispidus. Next base: position 118,373 of record PVIH01001311.1, read on the forward strand.
CTGTATCCCCTGAGCCAAATAACTTTGAGGAAAATCATTAGTACTTTTTCATGGTGGCCTATGAGCCTTTGACAATCAAAGCTTAGTTTGGGTTTATGCAGACATCATGTTGAGATTAACAGCAGCCGTTTATGGATGTCTCAGATAAAAATAAACCAATTCATCTTACCAAATTGTACTTCCTGGATGTAAACATAAGAACCGTTAGTAATTAATCTGGTCAGAAACTAAATTGAGACTACCTCAGTCAACAAAGGAAGAATGTTCACCCTCTCAGGAGAAAAGTGGCAGTGCGTTAAGCTTTAAAGTTTGATCTGTTTGTTCATGTACATTTGTTCTTTACTTTTCATCTCAATTATGAATGACTTGTTTTATCTTGCTTTCAAAGCTGAAGGATATGGGCCTTAAAGCTATGTGAGTAATCATCAGGAGAAGGATTGAAATGAGTATTCCTCATATTCTTCTGTATAAAATTTATACTCAGTCCTTAATTTTAATCATCTTAATAAAATTGGGTTATTCACTTGTAATATTGACATTGATGTTGTAATGAACAGTATACATGTCATCAGATCCATATGATCTTGTGACTCAGGTGTTTTTTAAAATGAGACCAGATAGTTCAGAAAGAAGAGCATAGCTTCTGCCTTTGGTGACCCTCATTTTGTATTTGATCATTTTTTCTGTATTAACTAGTTGTCACAAATTTAGTTGGAAAACTTATCTATGCTTCTTCTAAAGGTCACCCAGGATTAATAAAGTCTAACAATAATAGAAATGTGGTATTTACATTGTATGTGTTTCTAAAGATTTTAGGGACTATACAGTTATTTTGACTTTGCTCGCTTCAATTGCTTCAAGTAATTTTGAATTCTTATTAACAATGGGTAAATTATTTTGCTAATAATGAATAGTCAAAACACATATAGTCAAGTCTTTCAGATTGATGAGGTTTATGCTGTTAACTACCTGGATAGATCTTTGTTTTAGTTACTTTTCTAATGGTGTGATAAGACACTCTGACCAAGGCAATTGTCTTAAGGTTTCAAAGGATGAGAGTCCATTGTGATGGAGAAAGTACATGGAGATTGCAAAGGCTGGGAGCTCATATTCTGATCTATTAACAGGATAAAAGAGAGAGACTAGGAAGGGCATGAGTCTTCTGATACCTCCAATCCTGCCACCAGTAACATATCTCTTCCAACAGGGCTATAGCTCCTCACCCTTAATAAACAATTCTAACAACTCGTGCCCAAATATTAAAACATGAGCATGTGGCAGCCATATGTTGAAACGTCTGCATTATCATATAAAACAATAATGTTTAATTTTGCCAATTTAGACAAATATTATAAATGTCATAACTCTATAAACTTCTATAATGTCTTAGATTCTAACATTCTGGGGGGTTCATTGCTAAATCATGAAAGACTAAATGCAAAAATTAAACTAATCATTATAGTGCTGAAGGGAAACAGTATAGATCTCCTATAGAATGAAGTGCTTTGCAGACAAACTGTTCAAATTTGTAGAACCACTTTCCACTTTAAAAATTCAAAAAGTTTGGGGAAAATTACATAAAATGAAAATGAAATTCAGTAAATACCATATCTTGTTTTAACTTCAAATTTGACAGTTAATTTCTGACCCCATATTGACACTTTCTCTCTCAGCTAATTGGGACTTTAAAAAAATGTTAATGGTAACACTTGTTGGGTATAATATATTGCAAGAGGCTAAGATGAAATAATAACTTAGCTTCAAATATTTGTATAGAGAAAAACTAGACAATCTGAGTTCCTCTTTTCTCTTAAGGAACGGGACCTCTGAGTTTCAATGTTTTGGGTTTGCTATGCTAGAAATAACTTGTGATCACAAACATGCTCTGCAACATGCAGGACAGCTTAGTCTTGACTCAGTTAATTAATGTGATATGAGACAAGATAAATACATGGTAATAGATAAGGATACTACTACTTACATGCAGCACTTTAAGTTATAGAGGATATTCTAAAACAGGGTCCTGAAAACCATGCTATTATTTTGTTTTTTTTCTTATAGAATATACATAGGCTTTACTTATTACTTTTATACTACTCATGTGGAAGAAAGTCTAGCCTTTTATGGTCTTTCATGTATAGAGGGCATGAACAAGTCTCTTACATATATACAGATGAAAATCATTTGTGAATTTGATTCATAAAGGCATCTCTAACATTTCATCTTATTTAGAAAAATATCTGCATCATTGAGACAATGTATTAGTAATAGGATGCTGGCTGTTAGTAGAGTTTATAAAACCTGAATTAGAATCATACCAACTGTATGATGCCAGGTACTCAATACTTCCATTTGTCTCAGTGATAGTACTCAAATGCAAGACATATTGCAGGAGAGGTACATGCCCACCACTGAGCATTCTAGAACAGAAAATAGTATTGACTCTATGTGGTGTGTGTATGTGTGTGTACATACGCATGGTATGTAGGTACAAGTGTGTATGTGCACATGTGTGTACATATGTGTAGTGGACAGAGGATGATTGTAAGTATCTTATTGAACTGCTCTCTACTTTGTTTTTGTTTGTTTAGTAAAGAATATCTCAGTAAACTTTGAATTCATGTGGACTGTCTGGCTTTTTGCCTTAGTGTTTCATACTCTGTGACTACAGTAATCTTTACTTGAGTGTCTGGCTTTTATACATGGGAGGTTCAGGGAATTCTGACTCTATGCTTGCTTTGGATGCACTTTTCTGAGTAAGCTATCTTCCTAGGCACAGAACCTATTCTCTATAATCAGGTCCTTTGGTTTCTAGACACAATCAAGAGTTACTAAGTATCTCTAGGTCAATTTTATAAGTGCTTCAAATATATCCATAATATTTGATTTCTTTATGCATATAGAAATAAAACATTCAATCGATAACCATTAATGTCTGCACTTCTAAAGAACACAATTTACTTGACTGATAAATAATGATGATACTTTTAGTTCTTTTGATTAAACATTTTAAGCAAATTAACTCAGTTTCAAATTGGAAAGTAAAGCTTAATTATTATATTTCTGACCCCATAATTATACAGACTACTTGCAAATAACTACAGTTGTAAATATAGAGTAAATATAATGAAAATTTTCTATTGAAAATAGATACAATAGTAGACAGATGTGTAATACATAGATATGTTGTATGTGAATTTTATGATAAAATAAAATGTAACTGCTGACATAGTAAGATTATCACAGCATAAACTGCTACAGATATAAAATTGTTTTCTCATGAGCAAAACCAAAAGCAACAATAATGTGAGATGCTAAAGCATTTTAGGATTGATTTTTCTTCCACACAAATTTCTCTAGCAAATGCAATTTTTAGATATTATTAAAGAAATTTATTCTTGTCTGTAAGACAGTGAAGATATTAATATGCAGGAGTTAAAAGCCTCCATCTGAAAGTCCATGCATACAACTGAAGCATTCTAATCATGGTGAAGGAGATAGAGGTTAGTGGTATTCACACCATTCTGAAATCATACTTTGACTATAAACAGACTTAAGTTTTTTGTTTGAGATATAGATCCTGGAGGTTAAATGATAGAATTACTTCTATAGAACACATATATAATTAAATTTAAAGTATAATTGACATAAAAACTTTCTTCAAATTTGTATTTTTTCCACATCTTAGAATAGAAAGAATCCTCAACACCAGAAATAATATACAATATTGTGAAACTAAGTTTAAAAAGTCATATAGAAATGGTGAAACATTTGAGAATAAAAACACTAGCTGCCTAGTTGGCCTTAAAGTCTATTTTAAAAAGAGGAAAACCAGCCCTAGTGTTGTTAAGTAACTGAGTTTAACCTATCCACAGCTAGTGAGGTCAAGAAACCTAGAAGATACCATAGTACAAATCAGGACAATCTTAAACTGTTTTCCAATTCTTATCCTATTTCTACAGATAAGTAAAAGCTTCTACTCCACAGCAAAGAAGCTCCCACCCCTTTTTTTGAGCAGGTAGAAAATATCACAGAAATCCACAAATAGTCAGAATCGAGAGAACAGTTGATTATTGGGTTTCCAGCTAAAAGTGTTATATCTGCAATACAAGTCCTACACTAAGGCTCAGGGAACTGCTCAGTAGAAGGGGCAGAGATATAACAACCAGAGAACTAGATCACCGATTAGAAGATTGTGACTTTTGTGTGTGACAAGAAAGCTACACAAATGAAATCTCAACAATTTGCCACCTAAATAGGAACAGCACCATGAAAACACCAGTTGATATGCCCATGTGGGTTGAGGAAAGGTCAGAATGGTACATGTCTAGCTATAGGAATACTGATATTTAATGACTACGAGAGAGAAAGAATCAATCTTTTAAGATTGAGGCATCCAATTAATTAATGTCTGATTCCAAGTGTCCAGAGTTAAAAGCATATGCATACAAACAATATTATATAAATTCAATGATTCAGCGGATTGTATTTATATAGTTATTCATATATGTATATTATAATATATGTGGTATACACATATATCACAATAATAATTAAAGTAAAAGAAGCCATAAAGTAGAGAGCAAATGAATGGAGGGCTTAGATAGGGCATCAGAGAGAAAAGAATCAGAAGGAAATGATATAATTGTAATATGCATATATAAAATGAGGCAAAATATTTCATTGAAATAATTTGTTGTAAAGTTTGTATTGATGGTTATGAATTCTCTCAATTTTACTTCACTGGAAAAAAAACATGCAGCAATTGTGGATATCATGAAAAGACAAAAATCTTCAAATTATATAAGTAGATGTGCAAAAAGAATCCCAGGTCAATTGTATAGACCAGACTTTCAACACAATAAAATGCAACTTTCCCAAACTAAGAAAAGGCATACCTGTCTAGATACAATGAGAATACAGCAAACCAAATGGGCAAGATCAGAAAAGAAATGTCTAATGGAATAGTATACAGAGAGCAAAATGGAATATTTAAAGGTACAAGAAGAACAAAAAACAAATACCCAAACCCAGAAGTTATATAGAAAGGAAAATACAACGGAATATAGGCTGACATCTCAATGAAAACTTTGAAATTAAAAAGAGTTTGGAACATTGCCTTCTAAATTCTAAAAGACTATGACAGAAAACCTAGACTACTGTACCAAGCAAAACTGCAACAGTGGAAGGGAAAATACAAACAGCTTTGCAAATTTCCATTTCCAATAAAACACAACTAAAGAGAATACTAGAAGCAATAGTTTAAACTGAAGAGAGGAATAAATAGTGTCAGGAGTCTCTAGTAAGAAAACACATGGTGCTATAATGAATAAAACACAAAGCATGACTAAGGCCAAAACCAAAACAAAGCATCAAAAATGACTGCAATCAACACAGACATTTTAATAAATTTAAATATTAATTTCTCAAGTCTTCAATGAAAAGATATAGGCTAACTGAATGGATTAGAAGACAAATATATCTTTTTGTTGTCTGCAAGTCATCTTAGATTTAGAGATAGATACCACCTGAATGTGAAAATGTGCAAAAAAGTATTCTAAGCAAATGCAAATGAAGAAAACAAGCATTGTCCTACTATCTGACTAAGAAAACTTGATTAGAAGAAACAAAGACACTTCATTATAATATAGTATAGAATTGATTATAATTCTAAACATACATACAACAAACTATGGTTCACCTAATTTCTTAAAAACAACACTACTGGAATTAAAGACATATTTTAACACCATCCTAATAATAGTAGGTGATTAATTGACATATTGAGTATGCCTATCTATTTTTAACCAAGACTTAACTACAATGTTTATAACATAGTTGTATTTACTTAGAATGTTAAATCAGCAATAGGAAAAGTAGATACATAAGAACTTGTTCTACTTTTCTACAAAGAGGTTTGTCTCAAATGCCTCTGAAATTCAGATGATATTCACTCTAGGTTCTTAACCAAAACATAAAATGACTGGCAGCTTATAGAAGGAACAAATAAATTTCCTGGGTATATGTAAAAGCATTTTATGATATTGATGAGTCTGGGGATCTGCTGTCACAGACCATAGGATGAGTCCACTAAAGCACTACAGCACGATCAATGCTTCACTGTCTTAGAAATGCTGGACAGGAGGACAGAGCAGCAGCTGAGACAGATCACATTATGTAGAGTAATAAAATAGTCCAGGGCAATTTTAATTATTTCTGCATACTGCCTCACTGTCAGCTGTCACTAGTGATTTCATACACTAGGAATGTTGCCCTTATGACATTACCAAATACAATTTAGAATCATTTAAGATTCTTGTTAGATTGACATAGGGTTTCACCTTTTGCAAGAATATATTCAAGGGAGTCAATGGACTTAGTAAATTAGATGTCAATCATTTTGTCACCTAAAGGTTAGGAACAATACAAATCAGATAATCAGAAACAAGAAAGTTTTCAACATTAATTGTATGAGCACTACTAATATAATTCAGACTGAAGATAAATTGTTGAAGGAAACAGTGTGTTGGCATTGGATGGAAAATGCTACTGTTAGAGAACTTACTGACTTGTTATTTGTGATGATAATAGCCACAGAGTCACCAACAATTCTTGATTTCTTGGCTAAATGAATAAAAAACTTTCATTTTTATCATTTGTGATGGAAGAAGAAAGTAATATTTATTAATCACACTATAATTATTACTGAAAATTTGCTTACTGTTTGATGTGCATAACATATACCCTTCTCTGAGATTTAAAACAAATAACAAAATAATCTCTTTGTATGAGGTTTATGTCACAAGTCTTTTTCTAGAAACTTTAGCTTTAGATCTTTTGCATTAAAATCCCAAATTGAAAGCAAATAAAGACATTTAGTGGCTTCATTAGGAGACTAAAATTTCAATTCCATTATAAAACTATTGATAGTGTACATTTAATACTAAAGTAAAAATTATATTAAGTAGATGAAACAAATAGTGGTTTAACATAAGACTAAGTTGGCAAAGTATTAACAGAAAAATGATTTTTTTGTATGGTGATATTTTGAGAGAAGGAAGAGAAAGGGAATCTCTGGGTGTGTGGAGATGAAGTATATCTAATCTCTGATTCGGCTGGTAGACACATGAACATATTTAACATGTATAAGGATATATTGTTAAGATTTATATATGATGCTGAATATAATACTTCAATGAAAGCATAAGAAATAAAATTATACTGATTAACAATAACATTAATTCAATATTTGCACTCATCTTTTCATTAAATCTTCATAATAATCTTACAACACTTTATTATTGGTCACATTTTTTAGAAAAAAATGAGATAATAATATATAAACTTTCCAAGGTCATGAAGATTATTAATAGTTTGCAAGGTGAAGATTGGAATTTAAATTTCTGTGATTACTGAGCCTGCATCCTTTTTTCCACTCCTGTTATCCCTGCTGATCTGGACTGCATGGCTCAGAAGATAGCGGTGGATTTGTGTAGAGAAAGAAGTAGAGGCATCAATGCAATAGAAGTTTAAAATACTACCAAAGTCAGAGAGTTCTGGGGATTTCAACAAGTTTTACAAGTTTTAGTTTGTGATTTATAGATGTATAATGCTTTTAACAGTAAATACTGCATTGTTCCCCAAAGTGCTTTCAAGATGAACTATGTGCCTATTGAGGGTTTTGTAAGATCAATGGGTGTCAAAATGTGTCAGTTGTCATTTCCTGACTCTCTCCATTTAAAAAAACACTCTACAGTATACTACCAGAATACTAATCCATCCTGAAAACACATCCTGTGGGTATAAACCAAAACACAATCCACTATCTTACATGTAATCTCTCAGCATGACTAAAAAGTAATAAAACATGGCATATTGCAAAATAGAAATAGATTCTATAAGCTGACCTACTGATTTTATGAATGCTCACATGCAGTGCTTAAAATAAATAATAGGCTCAAGTTATTATCAACCCCCTCAGTTATTGGTACTACTCAAGGTTTTTAAATGCTTGGCTTTGAAGTGACTTGCACTCTTTAGGAATTTTGGTACATTATTAAGATTCTTTCAGTCTTTACTTCAGCATTTTTGGGAATGTAGCACCCTTCATTCCTCTTCTACATGCTTCCTAGAGCTTTGACACATCTCATTTCAATCTGTACTCTGAAGTTCTGTACATTCTGCTTCATTTTTTTATAACAGTCCCTGCATATTCTCGTGTCTTCTTTGTTTAACCAGCAGACAGTTCATTTTTTTAAAACAAAGAAATGAAAAACAAATTTAGAGCAAGCATATTCTTTCTTAATTTTTTTTGCCATAATTCCCTGAAGTTGTTGGCACTCTCCCCATTATTTTCCTCTTTTCTCCTGTAAAGTGGGGTCCGTTGGGTACAAGATTTATTCTGTAACTAAAATCCAGATGTCTCTGGTCTCCTCCAGCCTCTTTTCCTTAATGAATTGGCCTATTAGGTTTCCTAGAAGCACCATTTTTCTTTCTCAGTTACTTTGTTCTCATCGTTTTGTTTTAAAATTTCTTGTTGAGTTCAAGTCTCTGTGTGGACCCAGCCTACTTATCATTCTTCCCATAAAAAATACTCTTGAAATAGTAGTAAATATTTCTTTTTCACATCTTCAAACTAGAATTTATTCTTAGAATTTATTCAGGGGCAATTGCTGCTCTTGCCAAGGACCTGTGTTCAGTAGCCAATATTCACATGGTAGCTCACTACCACTCCCTCATTTTAGTCTTAGAGCATCCACTGCCATCTTCTAACATCTGAAGGTACCAGGAAGTAATGCAGCACATATAATACATGCAGGCAAGTACTCTTACAGATAAAAATACATAAGTCCATTCTCAGTTTTCTTTTTAATTTTTTCACACACCCCTTAATTGAATAGACTCTCATTTCGATGAAAACCCATTTTCTTTCTCCCTCCTGCTCTCATTAGACACTTTCCATCAGGTACTTCCAGTTTTTTTCTTAGTGTTTTTGCTCCAGGCTGTGCTCTCATCAGTTTTCCCTCAGCTGAGATTTTAATCCAGTCTCCAACACTTTCTGCACTTATGACTACACTCTCTTCATCCCCTTTGTGGCTTCCTGTTCATATTTTCAATTGTTGACATGGCTCCTACAGGCTCATAGCTCTTTCTTCATATACTAATAGAAATCTATCATCAGTATGTACCTTCATTTAAATCATTTCAGCTTGTTCTTCAGATTTCAGGTTATGTGCCTTCTAGGAGGCTTGTTCTGCCTTCAAGAGATTTCTTGAAATACACTATTTGTTCTATTAGGATACTCATAATGTTTTAATAGCCTATTCAGCCTTCTCTGAAATTTTATACTGTAAGTTTCTAACATGTGTGTGTGTGTGGGGGGGTGTATGGTGTATGTATATGAGTATGGGCAAGTGTTCCTAGTACATACGCAGATATCAGAGAATTCAGAATTGAATGTTTACATCAATCACAGATTCTGGGGCTCAGTATCAGGTTATCAAAAAACATCGCAAGCTCCTTTACCTGCTGAACCCTCTCACCAAGTAAAGACTTTACTTTCTGTTTCTTTGCGGCTACAGTTCACATACACATCACAAAACCAAGCACATAACCAGTATACATGACCAATTAACAATCAGAAAAGTGAAGGCAATTATCCATTTTCAACTGGGCAAACATTTTACTTTTTCATTTATGTTTCTAGATAGGTCTTAAGAATAGTTTTCATGTTTGTCAAACAAAGTATGGGACTTCAACTGGAAATTCATTACTCCTATAAACTAAATGAGAAATAATTAACATCTGTAGGATAGTGGTTTATTTTCTCACAGATAACTGTGCCTTTCTTGTGATCTGTGACTCTAGTGTGAAACATAGTATGACATAATTATCTCTTACTAATGTCTAAAAATTTTTTGTTAATTTTTTTATGGGAATAGTTGCTAGAATGGGGATCTCATTTTATTATGCTCGAAAAAGAGATGCATTGTTTGTGCACAGATGATGTTGCTCTCTGTTTACCATACAGACTTATCAAGATTCAGGGATCATTGATGAAGAGAGTAGAAAGAATGTAAGAATCAGATGAAGTGGATGACTATAAAGAAAGAGCATCATCCAGATACAGCAAGACAGCTGCACATATGAAGCTGCAGCATATAAACAGCCTGAACAAGGTTGTGTAAGCCCAAGCCTGGCCAGATGCAAGCCTGGAGAGGAGAGGTATAATAGCTAAGGAGCTATTACAGACAATTAATAGCTTCTAGGGGAAGGATAGTCAATTATATATGAGTGTTGGCACTGGTAAGTTGACCATGTTCTAGTAGAAGTCCCCATATCCAAGACTATAAATACAGTAAAAATTAGACATGATGGATGAAAACATAAAACCAAATCAATGCTAAACAACAACATAAAAAGGACAAAAATAATTTTTGTTGTTGGTAGTGGTCGTAATGGTGGTAGTGATCCACATCTGGAGGGAGTTGGGTATGTGAGAGATTCTGTTTAAAATTTAACTCATATAAAATTTAAAAAGAAAAAGTATTAAAAGTATTAAATAAATAATCCCAAACTGAAGTAGAATATGCAAATCTTATTGGGAATATGCAAACACTGGGTTTAAAGCCAAACTTCTTAGAGTTAAATACAAATTCCTTTATTCAAATGATGTGTGGGTTTAAGCAAAATATCTGATTTTCCTACATCTTACTTCTTCCATGTAAAGCAGTATGCAATGCCAGGCATTTATCAGCATATTTATGATATATATATGTGTACATATATCAATATATGTATACATATGTGCATATAAATATAAATGTATATGCATATATGTATATGTATACACTCACACACACTTAAGCATTAGACATATAAAGATTGTTCAAATATGTTAAGAACTGTGAATCAGAAAATTTTATAATATATACTTTGAGTTAAGTAATAAAAGGATATGTAAATAAATGATGGATTTATCTCTTATTACCTGTTCTACCATAATTATTTAATATATTATTATGTTTGGCATAATTAGAAAATATAATATTTTATAAAAGTGGTACTAACAGGGTTTTTTTTGCTATAATAAACACCAAGACTTATAAAAGAAATGGTTTAATTTGGTTTACAGTTTCAGAGGTATAAGAGTTAACCATGGCAAGAAAGAATGGCACTGAGCAGGAGACATGGTGTCTGGAGCCGAGACTGAGATTCACATTTTAAACCCCAAGCAAGAAGCAAAGGATGCAAGTTTTACAGCTTTTTAAACCTAGAAGATTGAAAAACTTTGTGACATACATCTTGTAGCAAGGCCACAACTCCTAAAATATTCATACAGTACCACCAACTTAGATCCAAGTATTTAAATGTTGGAGATTATGGGGGAGCATCTCATTCAGACTACCACAAAAGGTAACTATAATTTATTCATGACTTTAAATATAAACATTTTGTTAACTCTATCAAATATTGGTTGTGTTAGATTGAGTTATTTAAGAAGCTAACCCCGAGGCCAGGATAAATCTGAGTAGTTTATCTACGTCACTGGTTCTCAACATGTGGGACTCAACCCTTTCAAAGAGGTTGCATATCAGATATCCTGCATATCAAATATTTATATTATGATTCAGAACAGTAGCAAAATTACAGTTACGAAGAAGCAATTAAATAACTATCTTGAGGGGGGGGGGGTCATACAACCTGAGGAACTATATAAAAGGATTGTAGCATTAGGAAGGTTGAAAACCACTGGTCTAAGAGGTAAAGAAACCTTAGGGAAGTAAGAAGATATAACTGGAAATAAGAATATTCAAAAAGGCATATCAGGAAGAGAATTAAGAGGCAAATGACTATAGTTTAATCCTACTGAAGAAATCCTAGAAGCCAGTGTATGACAAAAGCCTTAAGACTTCTCCTTGCAAATGGAGTAGCTTCTGTTTTTACCCAGATAGTGGCTTCTGCTTGGGCAGGTATTCTGATACTAAAAGGGTATGTTTAGTGGATGATGCAGTTTTTCATCTGAGGTGAAGTTAGTACCTAATATTTAACTCAGTTACAATAATCTACATGGATTTACGCTAACCACACTCAGGAGGCATATTGTGCTTTTAAAAAAATATTTATAAAATAAAGTCTTCTTTATCCATATATCCCCTTGTTCCCCCCCCCCTTTCTCCTCTCTACCCCTCCTGGTCAGCCTTCAGCCTCCCTGCCCCCAACCCCCCTATCACCTCCCCCAAAAGGGCAAGAAGTCCCAAGGGGGATCAGCTCAGCATCCACCCCAGGCAAGTCCGATTTCTTTATCCTAATATCAAAACTGGGTTAGATGTTTCTCTGAAGGGAATGGGCTCTGAATTGCCAGTCCCTGCACAGAAACACAGTCTGATCCCACCTCTCGAGGTTCCACACACTGACCATGTCAGTGGACAATTGCCTTCCCTTGGAGGGCCTAGTTTCTTTTCCTGATGGTTCCCCTATGCCTGTTCTTGATTCAGTGAGCTCCCCAGAGCTTCTGACAGCCATCACTGTGAGAATTTTCCTCATAATCTCTATCCCCTTACTCATATAGAGTCTCCCCACTGCTCTCAGCTGGACCAAGAACTCAGCCCAGTGCTCAGACATGTATCCCTGCCTTGACCGCTAATCATTGTTGGATGTAAGTTCTGTGATGGCACTTAGGGTGATTATTCAATTGATTATAGAGGAAGTCAGGTCTAGGCAATGCCTTAACTATTGTTTGGAGACCTAACCAGGTCTCCTGTAAGTTCCTGGAGGTTTCCCTAACACCTGGTCTTTTACTAATCCCACATTGGCTTCCTCTATTAAGATCTTCATTTCTTTTTTTTTTTCTCCTTTGTCTTTGTTTCTCTCACTCAGTTATCTCTTTCTCTCATGATTTGTTCACACCTTTTCTTGGTTGCAATCCTTTATGCTCCCAATTAGCTAAGGAGATCTTCTCTATTTCCTCTTCCTAGGGAATCCCTGGATGTCTCTCTTAAGTTCCTTCAGATCTCATGCTTTTCAGGAATTGTGTTTTGCAGCTTGGGTGTTGTTTACTTTTTGTCTGAAGTTCACTAATGAGTGAGTACTTTCTGTGCTTGTCTTTCTGTGCTTGTGATACCTCGCTCACGAGGATATTCTTCAAATGTATCAATTTACCTGAAAATTTTAGAATATCATTTTTTTAACTACTGAGTAGTACTCTATTATGTAGATGTACCACAGTTTGTTAATCCATTCTTCAGTTGAGGGGCATGTAGGTAGTTTCCAGGTTTTTGCTATTACAGATAATGCTGCTATGAACATAGGTGAGCTAATGCCTTTGGGGTGTGAATTTCATCTTTTAGGTATATGACCAATAGTGGTATTGCTGGATCTTTGTGGAGATTGATTTCCAGTTTGCTGAGTTTACAGGAGGCATACTTGCATGTCTTCATTTTAAACCCTTGAAGGGAAAAACATATCAATTGAATACTATAACATTTTCCATATTTATTAAAATGATTATAATTTTGTCTGTAATCTTTGTAATGTAGATGTTAATATATTAGTTTAGCTATGTAATAATATATATTAATACAAAAATTACCCTATGTCATTTTAGTGTGGTATAATTCAGATTATTTTATATTAAAAGTTCTTTTAAATGGGAACATAATAGACATCATGCATAAAGTGGGGCTGGGGGTGAGGAACAGCAGAGATCAGGTTGTGGGAGTATAAAGGGAGAGAGTACTGGGGAAGACAACTGGAATTGGGGAATAATTTGAATATAAGCTAGAAATCTACTACAACGGATACTCATATATTCCTAGATAAGACTCCTCACAATCAGAGATAGGGAGCCTAAATTGGCCATCTACTATAATCAGGTAAGACTTCTAAGTGAAGGGTTTAGGACACCAATGAGCCATATAGCCTCCAACCTCCAAATTGTCATGCATACATGATATGCTGGGTTTAAAGATGGTACAGAAATTGTAGAAGTGGCCAAGGGTTGACTGGTCCAGTTTAAGAATAATGCCATGAGAGGGAGCCTAGCCCTGACACTCACTGCCTGTAAGAGTGGGACCCAGAGGCTGAACAGCCCAAAGACCTAGGATAGAACCAAACATGACTGGTAAAAAAAATCAGTCAATGAAATGATCCCTAATGATATTCTTCTATACTCATAGGTGGGTGTCTAGCCCAATTTTCTGTAGAGAGGCTTTATGAAGTGACTATTATACACAGATGAAGAGACATAGAAACCAACATTAGACAAAGCTCAGGGAATCTTATGGAAGAAGAGCAAAAATAATTATAGGAAACAGAACTGTCAAGGACACCACAAGAAAACCAAACAATCAACTAACGTAACTTAATAGGAGCTATCAGAGACTGAACCAAAAACAACCAGAGAGCCTACCTGGGACTGATGAAGTCTCTCTGCAAATATATTATAGTTGTGTAGCTTGGTGTTCTTGTGGGGCACCTAACAGTGGGGACAGGGGCTGGCTTTGACTCTTTCACTAGCCTTGGGGACCCTTTTTTGTACTAGGTCATCTTGATGAGCCTTAGTATGAGACGATGAACCTACTCTTACTGAAACTTGATAAGGCATGTTTGTGACTGATATTCATAGGAGATCTGCACCTTTCTGAAGAGAAACAGGGGAGGAGAGGATGGGGCTGGCAGAGATGAAGTAAAGGGGGATGATTGGGAAGAGAGAAGGGGAGGGGAATTAAATTAATAATAGAATAGAATAACATAAAATAAACAGAAAAAACATATAATATAGGTTGGATGTATTTTATTTCGAATTTTGCATGTAATAGCTTAAGAAAAGGTGATATTTAACTTAAATCATATTTACTCTTACAAGCATAATATGAGTATAATAAAAGATAGAAAAAGAGCTATTCAACACATTTGCTACTTTTCTGCAATTGCATTCTGGGCAAGTTCAGATGAAGCACTGTCTATGTGCTATAGGCACAGTAGAAATCTGTTGCTTGCCTTGCAATACAAATCTGAGTGTTTTCTATTATTGAAACATAATGGTACACTCTGTTTTCATGATTTCCCAAGTAACTATTTATTTCACAAACATAATAATTAAAATATTACTGAAATTACCCATTCCAGTGACACTATTTCACGCTTTGTGCTCAATTTTGACTTGTTTTTATACAGTGTGTGTATAAATTTTCATGTATCATTATGTAGAGTGTGAAGGGCATTATCTATTGATGAAAAAGTAACAGCTTTTACTTTCATTCTTGTTTATGTTGAAATTAAGTGATATAGGAGGTGATCTATAGTAAGATTCACCTGAATTTATTTGTTAGTTTATTTGTTACCTGAAGTTAGAATATTACATGTGAGATACATCATTTTCTGTAAATTAATTGGAAGCAGTCTTTGCCAAAATAGTACATTATAACATATGATAAATTTTGGAGTCCTTTGCCATGAGTCACTTTGCTTTATACAATGTTATCAACATGGATAAAGGTTGAAAACCTCTGATCTATGTTTTCACAGTTTGCAGGTTAGGTTGATCCACATTTGGTGTAACCTCTATTCTGCAAAGGAATAGAAAGTAAAATGCCATTCATAACACCTACCCAGCTATTTTTAATCTAGGTGTCAATACTAAGTCTAATGTGCATCTAAATCTACTGTGAGATACTATATGCAATGAGATGCATCCTTCTGTTGCATAAGCTTTTTGAAAGTATCTTTGGGGGTTAGTATATTTTTTCTTTTTTCATTATGAATAAAGTCATATTTTTAATCCATGTATACCCTTGTTCAAACTCCCTTCCCCCTCCTGCCCTTTCCAGTCACTTTCTCTTCTCCCCATCACTTTATCTCCTCCCCAGCAAGGACAGGAGGTTCCAAGTTCCCAATGTCGCTTTTAATTGATAAACTATGGGTAAAAGACAGTGGTGCAGGAAATTCATAGATATAAAAGGGGCATATAGAGTGCTTCCATTAAATGAAAACAAAGGAAAGGGTGTGAAACAGATGTGCATTGTGGTTGGTAAAGTATTTTATTATTGTTGTACTTTATTTCTTATACCTAATTTGTTTTTTAAGTTTATAGTATGTACACATGAATATGAAGAATCATAAGTAGAAATATGTGAGAACTCTATGAGCTTTTCACTTTATGCATTTGCTGGGAATTTTGAACCAATATCTCTCTTAGATAAGGGTATAACCATGTATATTAAGGACTATTGATTTTAGTTTGGATCTACACTCAGCAGAATGAGAGGAAATGGATAGCATTATTTCATCTTACATACTAGTGGGAATCATAAAATCCCCAAATTTTTATGAATTTACAACCTATGATGTATGGATGAGACACACAAGGAGCTGGTTGGGTTTTGTTTGTTTTACTTAAAATAAATTTGAAGAGGATTTGGAGAAGACAGTAAAAGTAGAAGCACCTACAGTCCATCTTGCAGTTTTGCAGAAAAACCATCTCAATGTTTGCCATACTATCCTCCATGAAAGTACTGCGATTTCAAGCAGCTTGATTTTCACCAACCCTACAAGTGACAGAGGACTGATCTCTAAGATATATAAAGAACTCAAGAATCTAGAGACCAAAACCATGAATAACCCAATCAAAAAATGGGGTTCAGATCTAAAAAGGGAATTCTCAACAGAAGAATTAGGAATGGCTGAAAGGCACCTGAAAAAGTGCTCATCATCTTTAGCCATCAGAGAAATGCAAATCAAAACAACTTTGAGATACCATCTGACACCTGTTAGATTGGCTAAGATAAAAGACACAGAGGACAGCCTATGTTGGAGAGGATGCAGAGCAAGGGGAACACTCCTCCATTGTTGGTGGGAGTGTAAGCTTGTTCAGCCACTTTGGAATGCAGTATCACGGTTTCTCAGAAAATTGAGTATCAATCTCTCCAAGGACCCAGCAATACCACTTCTGGGTGTATACCCTAAAGATGCACAGTCACACTCCAAAGGCATTAGCTCAACTATGTTCATACCAGAGTTATTTGTAATAGCAAGAACATGGAAACAACCTAGATGTCCTCAACTGAAGAATGGATTAACAAACTGTGGTACATCTACACAATGGAGTACTACCCAACAGTAAGGAAAAATGATACCCTAAAATTTGCAGGCAAATAGATGGATTTGGAGAATATCCTCCTGAGCGAGGTATCACAAACCCAGAAAGATAAGCAGGGGATGTACTCACTCATTAGTGGACTCTAAACAAACAAACAAGAAAAAAGCAAAACATGCCCAAGCTGTAAACCACAACCACTGAACAACTTGGGATCAGAAACATCTTGGACTGACTGCTTGGATCCCACTCCCCCTAGAGGAACATCTGACTCAGTCTTGAGGTTGGGGGGAGAAAACTGGATCTGCCAGAAGTGGAGACTGAACTAAGCAATATTGGGACAGTGGGACCTTGGGACTGCCTGCTGCCTGCCCGGGTGGGATGGGGGATGGGGAGTTGTGGAGAAGAAAGAATGACCCAATGTGTTGGGAGGGGCCAGGACCTTGAATAAGGATATACAGGATAGAAAGTGTGACTTCTTTGTTAATAATAATAATAATAATAATAATAATAATAATAATAATAGTAAAAATAAAAAAGGAAATAAAATAAAAAAAGAAAGTGTTCCTATACAATTTGCACATAGCTTGCTTGCTGCAAAAAAAAAACAAAACAAAAAATCAACCTCTAAATAGCTTAGATTGCTTGGTCTGCTGGTTGATGATTTGACCAGAGAACTAGCGAGAAGGAAGAGAAAAGAGATAGTTATTCAGTTCAGAATTTGTGCCTGGCACCCCTAATGAGTTACTACTCATCCTCAAAAACCTAATTAAAGACAAAAAACTTATTAATATTCCAATTAATATTAAAAAGGAGTAAAAAAAGATATACTCATTTCCACTTCAGTAAGAGAGAAAAAGAGATCCAGTGGCTGTCTGTCCACCACCAGTCTGCCTTGAAGGCTGTGCCATGAGATTTATGATGAAGTAGATTCGCAGAAATTTGCCCAAATAAGCAACCTTTTACAAGGTATGGTCCCTCCTAATACTGATTTAACATGGTCTTGTTTTTATCCTCTCTTGCACAATGGTCTGAAAATGTGGGAACTGTATACAATCTCTTTCTTAAAGACAGTTTTCTCCTCAGGTTGGCATCAGGCTTTAGCATTTTCATCATGAGATTCCTGGAGACACTACAACTTATCATAGACCATTGTTTAATGTATTATAGCCAAGGAAAGGGCAAAAGTCTCCTATCATTTTTATTTCTGCTGAGCCAGCTATAGGTTATAGAGCTACAGCTTATGCTCATGTATTAGAAGAATTGATATTTCTAAGAGAATAAGAATACTCAGAGTGAAGTAAAGACTCAGTACAACACCTACATAAATCCTAATCACATTATTCAGAAGTACAAAATTCTATCCTAAAATTATGTGGACGATGAATAGTTCTAGATATCTTAAAAATGAAGTAAAAGGCAATAGGAGTCACACACAATTCCAGATTTCAATGTTACTGAGACAGCTACAGCAACAAAGGCAGCCCAGTTTTAGCATGGAGAGAAAAAAATGATCAGGAATAATTTTGACAAGGATGAGAAAAACCAGATAATGAAGAAAACACAAGGAGTGCTGGAGACCTAGATATCCACATGCTAAATAGTTACTAGAGACCCTACTTTACCCTGACTCTATGAAGGCTTGCATCTCAGGTGTCAAACTAAAAGTCATAAAAGAAAAAAATATGTGTCAAGTAATTTATGGCTTGGGATTTGTTAATGTTTCTTAGATATAATATCAAGAACATAAGAATACCTCAGAAAATGAAAAGAAAATAAACAAAAAACAATAAAAGCACCAAATGATACTATCAAGAGAGTCAAAAGACAAAAGAAAGAATGAGAAAATATTTTAAAGACCTGCGAAAAATACCAACCAACAAAAAAATGATCAGTATTTGAATACATGGTTCTCCCATGAAGATACTCTAATGTCTAATCATATGAAAAGATTGTTAACATCACTGAACAGAATACAAATGAAAATCCCAGATGATGGTGATGAGGGAAAGCTGACATGCTGACCAACCCAACTATCACTCAGACCCAGATGCAGCAACAACACCTACCTGAGCATGTGAAGGGTTGAATCTGCAGTCTAAAACTATAGCACTTCCCTGATATAAGGCAATGGTAGGATGGCCACTAGCAGTGAGGTCCCAGTGTCAATAGAGTAGCAGAAGCTGGAGGCTTGGAACCAGACCAATGACTCATTGCAATGAACATTGCAAGTGAAGATAAATGGACTAAAGATGTACTGTGGGACTCACATACTTCAGCTTCAATGCCTAGAGTTTTTTATTTTCTCATATTTGTTTGTTTTGGTTTTTGGTTTTACTTTGAAATTTTGTTTTGGGAAAGGTTGCAAGGGTAGAGGTATAAGCGAGGGGACCTGGGAGATGAGTTAAATCGGGATACATGATGTAAAATCCACAAAAAAATAAATAATATTTTTAAGAATGGGAATGTAAAGAATTCCCATTCTTAAATGGGAATGAAAATTCCCATTACATCACCAAAGAATGGGGATGTAAATGTTCATCAGAAACTATATAGGGAAATTTGGTTTTAAAATAATCCCTTTCCTGTAATAGAAAATCTGATACAAATACATTTCTTTGAGATTTGAGTTAACAGTAGAGTGAGCTGGGTAGAAAAATAATAATAAAAGGCACCAAAAACAAGAAAAAAAGATAAGGAAAAAAAAGTTTATTTATAAGGTACTAAAACATACCCATTAGGATGTCTGCAGTCAAAAAAAAGTGTTAATGAGGATTTGTACAAACTTGGATGCCTTGTGGACTGTCAGTGGGAAAATATGATGATGTGTAACTATCATCAGTTTATATTCAAATGAACTAAAGAATAAGTTTCTAAAAAGATATTGGAATATCCTTGTACAAAACAGCACACAATAGCTATAACAAAGAGTCACATTATGCTTCCATTTGATAGATCAATGAACAGCAAATTGTAGCTTACAGAGTAGTGTAGATTAGAAGGATAAAGCTTTTCTCAATTAAATAAGGCAGTCTCAAAAAGACAAATGAACTTAATATTTAACCTAATCCTAATTGTAAGCCAGGATACAAGTTTGAAAGCTCTACAGGATTGGTTTACAAGATTAATCCCTAAGACTAATTGTCCTGTCAAGATTTTATATGGTTTCCTGACTTCTAGGGAACACAGAGAAAAACAAGGCACCCTGAATGCTTCATTGCCTGGGTGGGTACATCAGTTTCTCAGGAATTGAAAAGGCATACTGTGCCCCAGAAAACATAGACACTAACCTAATCACACATGCAGGTAAGCAAGCAAACACACACACACACACACACACACACACACACACAGCCCTAAAAAACAAAATCAGAGCAAAACAAAACAAACTTATGACACTATGTCTCTTAAGGCAGCTGACTAGGCTAACTCCATGATTTTTCTCAGCTAGTAACATTAAGTCCATAGGTCAAAGCCTCTATACCTTCATCAAAGATGTCTCTTTTGTAGTAGATAGTAGTTAACACAGAAATCCACAACCAATGAGGGCAAAGAAAATAAGAGACTATAGAATGCTCAGCCCAAAGTGCAATATTTATATATCACCCTCTCTCTTCTCAAGGCTCAGGGATCTTTGTAGAATAAGGGGTGGAAAAATTGATAGAATAGGCTATTGAAAGACTACACACAAATAATTATTTCTGGACGTAACAAAAGACCTGTACATATGAAGTCACAGAATTGTAACAACTTGCAGTGTACTTGTGCATGTCCAAGTCTGAACCAAATTTTAGCATGGAGAGGAGGTGCAAATAAAGTCACATTCATAGTAGTACAGAAACTGATGATTACTGGCTGGAGAGAGAGAGAGAGAGAGAGAGAGAGAGAGAGAGAGAGAGAGAGAGAGAGAGCTTTTCCTTTAAGAACACTACCACACTACCATTGGTAAGTTGACCACATTCCAGTGGGAGACCTCATATTCAAGAATATTTTGGCAGTACACGCTGTTCTTGATGTGGAGTAGACATAAAGTTGGGTACATAGGGAGAGGGACTGGTTCTGGGAAGACTTGAAGGACAGTATGATTATAAACAAAATACAGTGTATAAAATTCTCACTGGTTTGTTGTTGTTTCTGAATCCATTGACATTAGCTAGTGAGTGCAAAATCAGATGCAGATAGCAGCATTGGCTGCTAGGGATAGGGTAGTAATTTTTAATGGCTTAGATTTTATTTTCAGAGATGAAAAGTGGTTTTGGAACTACACAATATTACTGGTGGTTACAATACATTAGAAAATATTTAGCAATACTAACCTCTCTGCTTTTCAATTGTTAGAAGGATAAATTTTGTGGTATGTGTACTTGACCACAATGAAAATAAATTTACACAGGCAGAATTGATCTATTGAAAATTCACTTAACCTTCTAGTGTCTAGTGTTTGCTTTACCAATTTATCTTTCTAGCATGTTTTGGTAAAAAGAAGGGACCATTTTAAATAGAATTAACATGAAATTTCTTTTCCATTGTTATTTTACAATGGCACGCTTTGACACTGTATGTCATTGTCACCACCAACATGAATAGTAGTGACATGGATTCATGTCAATAGTCTCATTAAATTTGTAATCTTAGTTCTTTTAGTATTTAAGTATTCTTTCAATCAATTATTTTTATTTTGACTAATTTTCAAGGGATCATTCTTCCATTTCTATACTCAGAACACAATTGATAGAAGTAAATTATAATAGGATAGGAAGAAGAATATTATCAAATTTTTGAGAATATAGTTATGATTTTAATGCCTCTATCACCTGGATTTGTAGAACAGAACAAATCATAAGACATGCTTTTAGGATGGCATTATCCAATTACCAATTATCATGGTAATGATGAGTTCCATTCAAAAGGGGTGAGAGTGTGCACAGGAACAGATGAAAGTCTATATTAGTTTGTCATTTACTATTTCCTTTGCCTCTCAAGCAGTAGAGTCTTGCTTTTCCATATTTTTTTGCCAATTTAGATGGACAATTCTGATAATTTATAGATGCCTTTTAACACTAGTGTTCCAAAATTTTATAAAATGATTAATGCACAATTCGTTTAGACAATGGTTTCCTTGTCTGTACATCTGAAAAGAGCTTTGTGATTCCTAGGGTTAATGAAGAACCTGGGAGGCAGTTTATTCAGTAAAAGTAGTTTAATTTTCTAGATATTGTATTCAGGCAACATATATGTTTGTTCTGTGGTAGTTCAGTGTGTAGTTTTAAGATTTTTAAATATTATATATCTTGCTTTAGTATATATTAATAAGTCATTCCTCTAAGCTTCATAAATTAATGATTCAATTTATAGTGAAGCTAAGTTAAAAATAACATTCAACTGTAAAACATTAGCCAGAGTTATGTATGGATGAACAGTATACATATTAGGTATACATCACAGCCGCCTGGCTTTTCTCAAAATATAGGGTTTTAACACAGAAATACTGTTGGCCATAAGCAACTCTAGCATCTAACACATGCCAAGCCCACATAGTGCTTGCTTGCATTTGTCATTTGACATCATCTTATAAATAAATGAAAAGCTATAGCCCCATAATCACTGGTGATTGCTAAGAAACTACCATGGACTTTGAACTAGGCAGAGCACAGTGAGTGTTCAGAAGGTGAGCACTGAAGGCTATCAACTTTCTTAGACTCTCCTTTGGTTATTAATTCTTCAATGTATAAGAAATATTGGAAAAGTTATTTTTGTATTGTGTTATCAAATAGTTTTATAAAATTTATGTTTTCTCCTTTTAATGTTGGTTTCCCACTTTTGATATTTCCTGGAAGATCTAATTTAGGTTCTATTTTTGTTGCCATAGATTCAATTTGTTTTGTTCATTTTTTTCTGCTTGTTTTTTGGGGAATACCTCTCATTGTATAGCTCTGGTTTGCCTGGGATTCAGTATATAGATTAGGGTGGCCTTTAACATATAGAGAATTGTCTGCCTTTAGCCTTCCAGTGTTGGAATGAAAGAGTTGTAACACAAAGCCTGGCTAAGAAGCAGTTTTACAATAGTTTTAAGTTGAATCTGATGGAAGCAGTGACCTCTGACCTCTGACCCTCTTCCTAGTGTAAGTGGAACATAATAAAGCAGAAGCTAACATTTCATGTTCGGTTGAAAATGCATTCAAAGACCAGAAATTTTAAGAAAGAACTAATTTGATGAAATCGAGGTTTTTGTTTTTTTTTTTTCTGGAAGAATTTCCCTAATGGAAATGTATCAGGATAGAGTACAGAAAGC
Source organism: Sigmodon hispidus (assembly GCA_004025045.1). Taxonomy (NCBI): domain Eukaryota; kingdom Metazoa; phylum Chordata; class Mammalia; order Rodentia; family Cricetidae; genus Sigmodon; species Sigmodon hispidus. The sequence continues at coordinate 141,760 of PVIH01001311.1, forward strand.
AGAGCTCTGGACTGACATTCAAGTGTTAGGGTTTGTTGCTGCCTAGCTGGTTAGATTTGAATGGCAAGAACTGGATAGAGATAGCCCTGCAGACAGATGAATTGAGTTGTATATAGGTTCATTGTGGGGCACAAAGCTGCAGAGAATCAGACAGACACATACTGCAAGAAAGAGTCAAAGAAACTTTTAAAGTGAATGGAAACTCTTCCAAAGACTTAAATCTTCAAGAAGAAACTAAAAGGACTGCATATGGTAAGTGTGTGGGTAAATACAAAAGAGTAATTGAATTTCTTATTTTCTAAGGCAAGAACTGTTATTTATATTAAAATAATAAAATGGTTTATGAGGGTATAGATATTATAATAGATGTAGAATCACAATTGACCACAGTAGAAAGGATGATGGTAAACACACTTATGGTACTTAAGCTTTCTGTGAAGTAGTTCAATATTAATTCTAAGTATGTACTGATAAGTTGAGGAAATACCGTTTCATCTTGACAGGGCCCATTAACAAAATAAGAAATGCTATGACTAAAAAGCTACTTTGGAAAGTAAATGCATTACTTAAAAGTATTCAATTACTGAGCTTAAACCTACAGAAGAAAACACAGCAGTGAATGACAGCAAAAGAAGTTATACCCAGTAAGATTAAAGGCTTAAAATAGCCATATAAATAATTTCAGAGAGTGTGAATGGATTAACCATTTAAATGAACTGCTAGAAATGATAAAAAATACACAAAAACATCATTTAAGTGTATAGTAGACATAGCAAAAGAGGCAGGCAGCAAATGATAATAATTATATGCCATACAGCACTGAACAGAACAAGAATCAGCTGACTTTAAAAATAAGATAGTTAGGGATAAAAGAAAAACATTCTGATGAATAGGAAATCCATCATAAATGTACTCAGATGCAATTCTTAAAAATCAAATTAAAAAAAGAAATTTTAAGCCCATATTTTCAGAATTAAACAGTTAGATTCTAAGCAATGACTAAATATATAAATTGAACAGTAGTCTGCCTATCTTGGTTTAATTGACATATAAATAACTATGCACCCAACAGAACAAGAAACCCTTTCTAACTGCTTATGATATGTTATCCAAATGACAAAGTAGCAACAACAAAAAGTATACAACTCAGGTAGACTGAATGATGCCCTGTATAAATGAGTAAAAATAAGATTCAGAAAAGTCTTAAATGTTTGGAAATGAAATAACATAATTGTAAATAACAACAAAATATTCAGAAGAAGATTCGCAAGGATAGTTTTGAAATAATAAAATAATCTAGAAGGAGTAAGAAAACTTTCTGTATTTTAAAAACATGTATAAGTGTGTGTGTGTGTGTGTGTGTATGAGAGAGAGAGAGAGAGAGAGAGAGAGAGAGAGAGAGAGAGAGAGAGAGAGAGAAAGATTAAGTGTATGGTGTGTATGGTGTACTCATGCATGTGGAGGTCACAGGTCAATTTTCAGAAGTTGCTTTTTCCAAATATGGGTCCTGGGTACTATACTCACGTGATGAGTTCAGTGTTGGTGGCAATGAAGCTATTCAGCTAGCTCTACTTTCTTGTTTTCAAAACCAGTTTGAGTAATGATTGAAATGCAAAGTGGTATCTGTTAAACACCTTTAAGTTGATAGCTTTGGATACTAATGTACATCTATGAAACCAGTCATTTCTTTGAACACAGATATCATCTATCCTCAAGGTACCTTTGCTCCCATGTACTCTTACTAAGACAAATAATCCTGTTTATCTATGTTGTACAAATGTTAGCATTTCCTCCTTTTTAAGGCTGAATAATATTCCATGTACATAACTATATTCCTTTTGGAATGTCTTTTATTCTGTTGTGTATTACTCAGTATGAGTTTGTTGTTCTACAAGTAGACTTGAAGAAAGCAAACTAAAACATTCTCATAAAGAATTATGTTAGAATGTTTATAGCAACTTCAGTGATATTAGCACCAAGCTATATATAAGCAGCCAAAATTCTCACAGGAAATTAATTTCATAACTCAGGGACAACCCATACCACTTTGTGAAATGAATCAATCCACAGTGCATATATATCACATGTCTGCTAAATAATACGCTAAAAAAATGCAGCAACATAGAAAGCATGCATGAATTATGATTTACTTTCCACAATGCTGTTTTTTTCTCTGTGTAGATAAAACATGTATTTCTGTGTGTATACTGTACTAAATGTGTTCTTTGAAGCCAGAAGACAACACTGGATACCCCAGAGTTAGATTTGTAGGCTGTTGGGAGCCACCCAATTTGGATGTTGGGAACTGAACTTAGATTTACTGAAAAAGCATCAGTATTTTAAACTATTGGGACATCTCTGCAGCCCTCATATGATATTTTCTAATTGTCAAAGTGGTAACTATTGAAAGAATATAAGTGCTATTGTGTGTGGAGCTAACTTTAAGATAACTGTAGGAACTCAATGTCAGAAATATTCTCTTTTCATTAGATGTTTGGATATTCAACTGTATATGCTTATTAACATCATGAAAACTGAGTCTGTGGGATCTATCTGTCTATCTAACTATGTATCTGTAATCTATTTATCACATTGAATATATTGTTATATAAGATTAAAATAAATGCATATATGATTTAAACAAAGGACTATTGTCACAGTTGCTTTAAACACACCTTGCTACATTTGTCATTTTCTAAAGGCTGGTTTCATTGTAGTTATATGTACAGTAACTTTGACTTTGGGCTTTATATAGCTGGTTTCACTTTGTCCTCCTGTATAAAGCATTTTTTTTCATGATTTTCTTAATAAAGTTGTCAAGGCATACTATTAAATTTCTATTAGATGTTTGTGTAACAGAGACAACAGACTGACTAAAATTTTCAGTAGTTTAATAAGATAAAACTTATATATGTTGGTAATTCATAACTTATGTGCTACAGTAGACTTTCAGTTAAACACACAGGTACTGGACTATGAAAAGTTTTCTTTCTTCTGGTATTGTCATGTTTGCTTATAGCAAGGGAAGAAGGGGTAGGGACTTTTTCAGGTGGCGTACAGAGGTTCCATGAACATTTTCTATTGACAACTCTTTGATTACAATCAACTACAAAGTTGGCTAATAAAACTTGAAAATTTTTATTGAGTGCTTTCTTTTTCTAGGTTCTTGTAAATTTTGTGGTCATTACTGCAGGCAAACACCTAGATGGATCTAATCACAGTCATCTTAAATCATAAATACCATAAATACCCTTGGACTCTGAAGTGTCAAATTAGTTTCTCTGTTCACTTTAAACAAACAATCAAACAACCTTTTGAGTGGTATATAGATCTTTATGGTTGGTCCCTGGTAGGGATAGTGCCAGAAATATACTTAACATCCTTGATATGAGCTTAACATAACTGGGTACATTCTAGACTGTTGGTAGTTTACTGTTCAAAAAGATCCCATCTCACACAAGGATATGCTGGTCTTGCTACTCCTGAGTATTCCTCTGACCATGATACCCTAATAACTTGCAGTTGGGACAATCTGGATTAGTTGAAGCAATTTGTATGCCTTGTAGGACATTGTGACCATTTGCCACAGCAGAAATTCTTCTTCTCAGAGCATATTGTGCTACCTGTAAGGACCTCAGACATGGAGCTAGGTTTATGGATAGGATTAAGATTTGACAAAATTTAAGGAAAAACTATTTTCCCATGGTTTTATTTTTGTTTGTTTTATGTACGTGAGTGTTTCATATGAATATGTTTGTGTACCACATGTACCTGGCAACATGGGAATAGAAAAAGGTGATAGACATTGTCGAAATGGAGCTACTGATAGATGTAAGTTTTCATTCACGTGGTTGGAACTGAAACCTTGTTTTTTGAAGAACAGAAAACTCAACCTTTGAGCCATTACTCCAGTTCCCATAGGTCTCTTTCTAGTATATGGGAAAATATATGTTATAGGTCAGATTTCAGTATATAGTCTACAAAAAAGAAAAAATGCATTATTTGTGCTCAAATATTTTAGCAAGTATTCTGAAAATGGTCATGTAAGCATGATTCAGAATGAATACATTACCTGCTATTGGTTATGAGGGGCAGATGCATATACATACACACCACCACCACTGAGACCATTAATGGGAGTTTCATGACCCCTTTGTTGACAGAGAGCCTAATGCGTAGCTTAGCAAATAGTCTAGGACGTTTTCAGTTAACTATCTAAACCTCTCTCCCCAGTGTAGTTATGGCACATGTGGTTGGCCAGATCTACTGTGTTTTGTTGACTTTATCTCTGTTCACTTTCCTGGAATATTTCCTCTAATCAAAGCTGTGCAAGTTTAGACCTGTCTTGGCTTTGTCTTCTAGGGGCTTGTGCGAATTTTTTAAACCCTGATTCGAACTTCTTAGTAAAAATGACACACTTATCATTAACAGAACTATTTCTGATTCTACTTTTTATATCATTCAGACCTTTATTATACTATAAATTGCATTACTTTAATTTAACCTTAATAATTTTTCTTTCCTGATTTTTTTTTGTTTTTTAATTCTCTTACTGGGTAGTATAAACTCATTGCTCATTTTTAAGGGCTTAGACACCAATGATCAAATTGTTTTCAATCTTATCAAATTATGGGCCCTGAAATAAATTCAATAAAATATTTAATTATCAGAAAAATTTGAAGTCATACTTTCTATTTGTGGCATTAAAAATTACAACAAATATTATCTTATAAATATTCAAAAACAAAGGTTTCTTTCTTTTCATAATGCTGATGGCTATACAATCCTATGATGGGTGTCAAAGTTCATCCAGAAATGCTTGCTAACCCAAGGAAAGTTGGCTGATTTTCATTATTTATATTATATATGTATAATTTTAATATAATATGTATTCCCATATTTTGTTGTTGTTGTTGTTAACTTAGTACAGTTCACAGCTGAATCATTTGGAAACAAATTCTCTCAATTAAAAAATTATGCCTCTATAATACTGTTCTATGGGCAAATTTATAAGGTATTTTTTGATTAATGATTTACGTAGGATGGGTCTGGCCCACTGTGGGAAGTTTCTCTCATCACAAACTGGTCCTGAGTCTGTAAGAAAGCAAGATGAACCAACCATAGGGGCAAGACCTTAGTAAGTATTTTTTCCATGGCTTTTCTTTCAGTTCCTGTTTCCAGGTTCTTACATTGAGTTCCTTTCCTTCCTTCCCTTACAAATACAATGTTACCTGAAAATTGAAAGATGAAATATATCTATTCCTCTTTAAGACTCTTTTGGCTATGATGTTCTGTCATAAAAATATTAACTCTAAGAAAATGTGTATGTGCCTGTCATGTGTAGTGCGTGTCTGTCTTTCTGTCTGTCTGCCTGTCTGTCTGTGTCTGTGTGTCTCTCTGTGTGTGTATTAGGGTTTGTGGTTGAAGAAGTTACAGACTTTCTTGAGCTACCTAACTTTGGTACTGGCAGCCAGGCTTAGGTCTTCAGCAAAATCAGAAAGGCTCATAGACTGAGGAGCCATTGCCCTAATAGCAAATTTAAATGGTGCTTTTTTTGTGAACTATAACTATGATTAGCTCTCAATATTTCTTTAGAATGTCAAGAAATAATTCATTTTGAAAATGAGCTAACATATAAGTTTTTACTTTTGCCCTTACCAAAAAAAAAAAAAAAACCTGAAAATTCAAACAAGCAATGAACTATACTAATAGAATCATCAAGCAACACTCAACTCAAATCTAAACTATTTTCATGTTTCTAAGTAATTATAGAAAATAATGTAAGGGACAGTCTTATACTTTAAAAGTATGATATTATCTCAGGTTTATGACACAAAATTTAAAGAAGCAAAATAGGAAAATAAAAAATATGTAATTTGATTCATCAATATAATTTCTATAAATTAATATTCACCAACCTTAGAGTAAGCTTAAAAGAGAAGATATTGTTGCTGTGGAATTATGCTTTTATACATTGCATATATTGGTAATTGTAAATACTGGTTTAATAAAATGCTGATTGGTCAAGTAGCTAGATAGAAAGTAGATGGGCCGGACAACCAGGCTAGAATTCTAGGAAGCTGAAGAGCAGGAAGAGAAAAAACAGTGAGATGCAGAGGAAGTAGGAGTAGAATGTTGTTCTGCTAAAAGGTTCTGCTAAAGCCATAGGATTAAACAGGATAAGAATCATTGGTATGAGCTTGGTACTGGCATAAAAACAGACATGTGGATCAATGGAATCAAATTGAAGATCTCAACATTAACCCACACACCTATGAACACCTGATCTTTGACAAAGAGTCCAAAAATATTCAATGGAAAAAGATAGTATCTTCAACAAATGATGTTGGCATAACTAGATGGTAGTGTGTAGAAAAATGCAAACAGATCCAAACCTATCATCCTGCAAAAAACTCACATCTAAGTTGATCAAAGACCTCAACATAAAACCAGCTACAATGAACTTGATAGAAAAGAAAGTGGGAAATACGCTCCAACAAATTGGCATAGGTGACCACTTCCTAAATATAACACCAGTAGCATAGACACTAAGAACAATAATCAGTAAGTGGGAACTCCTTAAACTAAGAAGCTTCTGTAAAGTCAAGGATACAGTCAATAAGAAAAAATGACACCATATAGAATGGGAAATGATTTTCACCAACCCTACAAATGAGAGTACTGATCTCTAAAATATATAGAGAACACAAAAAACTAGAGCCCAAAACGCTAAATAACCCAATTAAAAAATGAGGTCCAGAACTAAAAAGGAAATTCTCAGCAGAAGAATTACAAATGACTGAAAGGCACATGAAAAAATGTTCAACATCTTTAGCCATCAGAGAAATGCAAATCAAAACAACTTTGTGATACCAACTTATACTTGTCAGAATGGTTAAGATTAAAAACACAGATGACAACCTATGCTGGAGAGAATGCTGAGCGAGGGCAGCATTCCTCCATTGTTTGTGGGAGTGTAAACTTGTTGAGTCACTCTGGAATGCAGTATGTTGGTTTCTTAGAAAACTGGGAATCAATCTCCCCAAGAATCCAGCAATACCACTCTTAGGCATATATCCTAGACTCACATTCGCACCCCAAAAGCATTTGCTCAACTGTGTTCATAGCAGCATTCATTATTCATAATAGCAAGAACCTAGAAACAACCTAGATGCCTTTCAGCTGAAGAGTGAATTAACAAACTGTGGTACATCTACACAATGGAGTACTATTGAGCAGTAAGAAAAATGATATCCTAAAATTTGCAGGTAAATGGATGAATTTGGAGAATATCCTCCTAAGTGGCAAAAAAAAAAGAAAGAAAGAAAAAAGATGTCATTATATACAAGAGTTCAAGGCTAGAACATAGTTAAATGACAACATAGTGCTTCACTTCTGAATTGATGGCCTCTGGCAGGGGGTGTGGTTGAAGAAGGTCTCGCTTTGTTTAATGGGTTGGCTGCTGCGTGTTTAATTATGCCCCAGTAGATAACTGAACAGCATGAATGGGCTTTTCTGTAAATGGGGAGATCATAAGAGTGGATATGAAACTGAAAAGACTGATAACTGAGTTTCATGAGGTTTATGATGTAAGATTCCCAAAAAATAAAAAAAGAAGAAAAAAGTAAATCATATTGTCACATGTTAAAAAAGACTTTTTTGAGAATCAGATATTTTGCTTTTCGGAAATTTTGTTCAAGAAGATGTATCCCATTAATCCTTATAAGCTCTGCCCCAGATCTTCCTCACAGACAATGGTCTTAACATTCTGTCACATATTGGTTTCTTAATGTGGAAGAAATGATAATACTTTGTGCTGATAATGTCTAAAGATACCAGAAATGGTCTAGAAATGACTACATCAAATTATCTCTTATATATCTATTTTCAGTATATTACTTAAAATATCAGTATATTAATTCAGTATATTACTTATCATTGGAATGTTCAACTCTATACAAGTTTGAATAACCTAATTACAGACAGAAGAAGTCCATAGGTTGTCTGGAGTAATAAAGGACAAAAACTTGTGTCTTCTTCTACTGGCAGGTCTGGCAAGTATTTCTTAGCTGAGACTTAAACAAGCATTGGCCAATCAAGGCACATAAACTATATGAACTAAAATGAAAGCTGCCATTTGAAACATAGAAGATGCTTAGTGTGGTAGTTTGGATAAAATTGGTCCCCATAGTCTCATAGGGGTAGCACTATTAGGAGGTGTGATTTAGTGAGTATGGTCATGTTGGACAAAGTATGACAACATAGGAACAAATTTTGTAGTTTCTTATTTGCTCAAGTTACAGAAAAGTGTCTCAAACCACTCTCTGTTGCCTGCAAGTCAAGATGTAGCCCACTTGGCTACTTCTCTAGCACTATGTCTGCCTGCATGTCACCATGTTGCACCAGGATGATAGTATACTAAATCTCTGAAAATGTAATTCACCCCAATTAAATGTGTTTCCTTTATAAGATTTGCTGTGGTCATGGTGTTTCTTCCCAGCACTAGAATCCCCAATTTTGACACTTATCAATGCAGAAAGGTAAGCCACTCTTTGAACAAATATATCCTGGCTATTTGCAGAAGTTGATCATCCTTATGCATATCTAGTTGCCATACTACTTAACATGGAAAATCTGAAAAAAAAGTGGGATGCATATTTTTAGTGTAGATCCAATTTTATGAATATTTTGGTTATTATGGGTGGTATTAATGGGTGTGGAACTGCAGACTTGGATCTTAGAAGTTAACTTGAGAAACATATGAAAGTATCACAGACAGCAATGCCTATTTACTGTCATGCTGTTTAACAAATTTCCAAATAAAATAATATGCATGTCAAACGACCAAAAAATAAACAATTCAATTGTGGTTCAACCATATGACTGAATTTTAGGCAATTATTTTTTAAAGTATTTAAAAATATAACAATGATTAGAAAGGTATCTCGGTGGTTAACAGATTTGGCTCATTTTCTAGAGTACCTGGGTTGAATTTCCAGCACAAACATGATGGCTCAAAACTATCTGTCACTCAACTTCCAAGGGACCTGAGATCTTGTGACCTCTCTGGATATCACACACATGTGTGTACAGATATACATGAAGGAAAATTGCTCATAAGTATAAAATAAAAAAATAAAAATGCTGAAAACATCAACAGGAAAATAATTGCTATAGAGTATTATCTGACTCAAAGCAAAGTAATAAGCACTGATTTTAACATTCCAACATTATATAAGGAACAATGACAAGTAATGCACACACATTTCTTTGTACACAAGCAGAAACACATATAATATAGATCCTGGCATTAAATTTACCAAACACATAAGAGTATATTCTGACCAGTAGTATATTTAGTGCTTTTTATTATTTTTATATACTTTTTGTATTGTCTAAATTATGAACAATAAATGTAAGGATTTATAATAAAAGAATAGACAATGGTTTCATATAAGGATAGTTAGCAAGAAAGAACTTATAAAAATCAAGATTTTTCCCCCAAAGAAATGGTGATTAGGAGTTTAAACTGAGATGATGAATAAGGAGAGAAGAGAATTCATGTCTTACATGTCACAGGAATTTATTGTCATCTTATAATTCTAGAGCTGTGAGATTAACAGAAGAAATTTATCATTAAGAATGACAAATGGGCCACTTGTGCTACAACAGTGAACAACGAGTCGTTGTCATATAAATAACCTTTGTGTATACACCTGTAAATGGTCCAGATGCACGTAATGTTATAAAAGGATTTTAGATATAGATTCATTGCTCAGGTTGCTATGGTAACTATAATCTCAATCATGCCTTCATAAACCAAAGTCTATTTGATTTTTGTCATTCTCGTCTAGGGGATTTCTGTCTTCTAAGAATTTTTAAAGCTCATTTGGGAAGAGAAGTTAAGCTCTTAAAATCTAGATCCTTTATTGTTTTATCTGCGGCCAAAAGCTTCTGCGCTAGTACAATGCAATCCTTAATACATACTTGGTTACTCACTTTTTGCTTTAATTTGCATGGTAATGTAATCATTTATAAGGACTACCAATTCGGTTTGTTTACTTGGTCTCTGGCTCTTGTATTTTCTTTCAGACATATGTGTGTGTTCACTTAGAAAAACACAGGACTGAGAAGCCAGCTGTACTTGTGAAGGCGACTTTCATGTCTGGTTTACAGCACTCTATATGCTATCCTCTGCAAGCAAAGCTGCCCTAGCAACAAACACTAATGGCCAGGAGGCAGGCATCAAAACAAAACAAAACAGCAGGAGAAAACACAATTCTTCCTGATGCCCCATTTCGTTTGCTTCTCACCCTCAGCAAATGTCTTTTTGTGAATAAAAGTGACACTGCTTTTAGAAGAAATGAAATTGAATGAAGTTATATTTATTTGTATTTTAGAGAAAAATCGTAACAATTTAAACTGGCTTTCTCTTATAGCCAGTCAACCATATATGTCAAACTTAGGGATCTTAAACATTGGCACTTCTCTAGATTTTCAGGATTTTCTATCGATTATAGTTAAAGCTCCAACCTTATGAACTGTGACTTGACTTTGCTGCATGTCTCACAACATTTTTCTAACGTTTCTTGACACCCTCCTACCCAAATAATTTTATGTTGTTATTTTTACATCAAGATTTTGGGGATACTGTTTTCTTAAAAAACTTTGCCCATTTTATCACTTTGTTCTGTCCTTTTCTTGCTGTTTCCAGGATCCCGTAGGACATAAGCACTTCTGTGAATCTTCCCTGTGACCCTCAGGGACTAAGTCTGGAGACCAAACCTAGAGAACCTCATGCTTTTCTGTTGTTTGCAACCTTCACATTGGCTTTTGCTTTACTGTTGCATTAAATATGACGAGAGTTAAACAAATAATTGAAACTGTTTTCAAAATGAACTTATTTAAAAAAAAAACATATTTTTATATCCTACTCATTGACTCCAAGATAAGCTGCCCATATTTTCTCTATTCTGTACCGGGGAAAAATATATTTTCTGGTTCTTCAAACAAAGTGACTTTTTTTATGAGTAAATACTTGAAAGCAAGATCAGAGGTAAACAAAAAATACTCCATCTTTTTTACTAAGGGTTATAAGCTTTGCTGGCCATTGCTGCATTTCCTATGTCCTATTTCCTTTTTCCCATGGGACCATGTGTGCCCCAATGGCCTTGCCTCTTTGGTGTTCAATCAAGTCATTCTTATAAATTTATTATTTTACAAGACCTGTTGGAGGTAATACAGTACACACTACTTCTTGCAAAATTAATAACAAAGAACAAAATATCCAATCAAAATAAAGATTTTATTTTAAAAAAGCTCTGAACACAGACCATAGGAAATAATTGGCAAGGAGAATGTTTATCCTCTACAGATGCTTTTCTTGGGTGTTCTCCAGGGTTCATTTGGTTATATCTTGAAAATTATTATTGACTAAAGAACAGATGGGGCCATTTTCAAGTACTGCCACCCTCAATAGTATTAGTGGCCACACTGATAACTGCACAGGTCCTACAAAATCAGTAAATTGCAAAACAAAGCTGTTAGTGTGGGAAGGAAGCTGGGACAAGAACAGGTATTTAGTGAGGCTGTTGTATGGAAGCACAGCGATGTAAGATCGAAACCACTAAGCCAAACTTTTATATGCAAATACAAGCCCATTTGTTATTTATTTAATGAACAGCTAATACAATGGCCATTTATTTTCTATCCATAAAGGAAAATCCAGTAGGGATCACTAATAGACACTCAAAAGAAACTCTTTTAAAAAATAAAAAGTCACAAAAATTAAGAATAAAATTAATATGTAAAACTGAAAAAATATAGCACCATCAATAATAGAACCTTTGCATGCTTTAATTTATCATGGCTTGAATTCTCTCAAGGAAAATCATGAATTGTATTGTGATGTATTAAAATCTGCACAAATATTTATTTATTAAATACTTTGTGATGTGACTGAGATAAATATATTTAATAGAAGAGATTAATTCCACTATTCCAGACATTTCTGTAATGGAGATCAGATCTCAATAAGATAAGAAAACCCAGTATTTCTCATTTCCAATAACTGTCAGTTTTCTATTAGTGACCAGCAATCATGTTTGTCTTGGAGGACATAACAGATCCGGTCTATTTCTCCCTTTCACGTTTTACTTTCAAGAATGTCATATACAGTTTGAATTAGAAGTATGACCTATAAGAAACCTTTGTCTAGGAAAGAAGCTTTAGACACCTTTTCAAAGCAACTCTTGGTCTAGTTTATTTGGAGCCAGAGATGCCTCTTCCTCCCACTTGTATTTCCCTGTAAGTTTAACAAGAGAAGCTGCTAAGAACTTATTGAACTCATGATCACTCTTATTCAAATAGACCCAACAGTGTCTAGGCAAGACATAATTACATGATTAGCTATTGAAAACACAAAAGCCATCTCTTCAATTAGTATGCAAGCATTCTACTGACAGAATAAATGCAGAAATCAAAGATGATTGAGCAGGTGATTATTTCTATTTTTCTAGGTACATAGATGAGGGGGTAAAAGGTTATTTTTAAAAGCCTTTTTAGCATGAAAAATTACAATTTTTTAAAGAGATAAACTACTGCCCTAGAAAGATACAGGGGTTATTCTCATATAAAGTTATAGTCTTTTAATCAGGACATATCCTTTAGAGCAAAACTGCCACCATTTTCTTTTAGTTCATAGAAAATATCTAAAATTTTACCGTCATAAAAGTGCAATTTTACCTCCAGTTAAAACAGTTAATAGCTACCTTTGATAATCTCATGAACATCCTTTTTTGGCAAATATATACAATAACAGTAAAAATCACAGCATCTTGAATTAAAGGCAAGTCTTTCCTAAAGTTCCAAGTTCTAGGAGATGTATCATCCTTTATTGTTTCCATTCTTCTGAGACCACACATGACTAGATTTAAGTCCACAGAAAAAACTCAATTTGCTTGTCAGCAGTACCGTAATATACAAGCTGAGCATATGTCTTGGCTGCTCTGCTTTTTTCTTTTCAGAGCAAAAATCTTTTGCCTTCCACAGTGAAGATATAAAACTTGGCAATAATAGTCAATAATAATAGTAATAATAATAATAATAATAATAAACTATTAACTACAAATGGTCTTAGGGTATTCTTTAATAGTTGTCTCAACTCAGAAAATGACTTTTTTCTGGCAAATCTTAATCACTTTGCAACAGAAGTTTGTTAAAAGCTAAGATATAAATTACTTTCCTTTAATTGGTGAACTTATAAATTCTATCAAGTGGACTGATCTTCTAATTCACTATCATTAATAAGATAATACATATTTGATTTAAATTCTAGAGGACAGTATCAGTGATTAACAAATATACAGCAACCAAAATTTCAAAAGGGCAGAAAACAAAATAATATCATCCACAAATAAAACATAGAAGTGTTAAAGAATCTTACAATTTGGTTAAATATTTCCATGTTTTATTTCATTCATCTGTTCCTGAATTTGTTATTTTCATAATAGTCTGACTACGTTTAAGCTACTTAAAAGGAAGTGGATTTTATTCTAAATGCGTTGAATAATAGCACTTTAAAATGCTTGTCTTGTGGGACTTTATTTTGAATCCTGACAATTTGCTTTTCCTTAAAGATGTATTTTATCTGGAATCGCTCACTAATAATTTGATAAACACGTAAACAACTACAACAACACAGAACCTAGAATAAACCAAAATTATATTGTCTTAATTCTAGAACACTGGATTTTTCTGAATAACATCACTTCATTTCTTTCCTCAATTCTGTGGTGAAATTTCAGACATATGAACTTAATAAAAAGATTTAGTTAATAAATGATAAATCTATAAAATGACATTAACAAATTGTTGTGCCTAGATTTGGAACCCCAATGAGACCACCAGGGACCAGAGAAGTCCAGAACACAACAGCAAGTTTTATTTATGTAAATACAAGCCATGGCAGGGAACCCAGTTCAGCTCTTGCCATAGCAAAATCAGGAGGGGCTCCTGAGGGGATGCTAACAGCCACATTTAGAAGAGAAAAAACACAATTTGGGGTTACTCTAGTGCAAGGTTGTGTGCTGACAACTAATCTGGGGAATTTCTCCTTGAATCTGGGTCCAGGAATGATGTCGTGTATTTTAACTAGAGAATTTGTTGATCTCTAGCAGGGTCAAGGTGGTATGGATTCTGCAGTCAGAACTTAGGTCATGCTGCTCCTCTGTGAACAGCAGTTTCTAGCAATGGTGTCAGGGAACTGGGTGAGGGAATCATTCTCAGGGCTCTATCTGCTTTATTTCTGCATAGTTCTTTAAATGGCATTTCTTGAGCTAAGTTTACTCTCTTCACAAATAATAATAATGGGACACCTGTGGTTCTTAGAACAAAATACAAACATGGCTGTGGTTTTTAGGAATTAAATTTTATTTGATATTTTCACTAGCTCTTACTATCCCAAATAAAAGGGTAGTTGGATAAGTGTCAACAGCAGAAGAGAATAGAAAGGTCTTGTTAATAACCCCCAAGACTTGTGGATAAGTTGGTACCAACTGCTGGCTATAATGAGGACATACCCTTTATTTTTTTTTAAGTGCTTAATACAGCTACCTTCTGGAGAAATGCACTCTCACCTTCTCTACTAAGACAATGGTAGAAATCCCATTTCTGTCCCAATGATTTATTGGCTACTTTCACTAAGTAACAGAAACTGAGATTTGGTTTTTGACTTGGGGGAAACATTTTCTCCTGGTATACAAAACTCAAGGTGAGAGTCTCAAGTAAGTCCTATCACATTTTCATTTTTAATTTTAAAAAGTTTATTTTTCATTTTAACATACCAACCACAATTTCCCCTACCTACTCTATTCTCCCTCACTCCCCCACTATCACCCCTTCCAACCACCCATTCATTCCTCAGAGAGGTAAAGGCCTCTCTTGGGGAGTCAACAAACTGTGGCATATCAAGTTGAGGCAGGACCAATCCCACCTCCAATATCAAGGCTGAGCAAGGTATTCTTTTATAGAGAATGGAATGTGACAAATCCTAGTCCCACTGCCAGAGTCCCTACAAACTGTCCAAGATACATAACTGTCACCCACATGCAGAGGGCCTAGTTCAGCCTCGTGCAGGTTTTCCAGCTCTCAATCTAGAGTCAGTGAGCTTCCACTAATTAGGGTCAGCTATCTCTGTGGGGTTCCCCATCATGATTTTGACCCCTTTGTTCATATATTCCCCCTTCCCTTATTTTGAATGGACTGGGAGCTCAGCCTAATGCTTAGCTGTGGATCTCTGCATTTGCTTCCATCAGTTACTAGATGAAGGTTCTATGATGAAAATTATTCTTCCGTTTGATTACAAGAAAAATCAGTTCAGGCACTCTCTTTACTATTGCTTGGGGTCTTATCTGGGGTCATCATTGTGGATTCTTTAGGATTTCTCTAGCACCAGATTTCTCCCTAATCCCATACTAGCTCTATCTATCAAGATACCCCTTTCTTTGCTGTCCCTCTCTGTCCCTCTCTCTTTTCTTATGCAGGCAAATGAAAGTAACTAGAAAAACAACAACAACCACAACAAAAACCAAAAAACAAAAACAATACCAAAACAAACCTATACTGAGTGAGGTAACCCAGACCCAAAAGACAAATGCATGTATTTATTCACAAGTGGATATTAGACATAAAGCAAAGGATAACCATGCTACAGTTCACAGACGTACCACAGATAGAAGCTAGATAACAAGGAGGACCCTAAGAAAGACATGAGTGTACCCTTCTTGGAAGGGGAAAGAGATAAATTCCCCTCCATGAATTGGGAGAACAGGTGGTTGGTAAGAGCCTCATCACATTTTTACTGTGGCTGAATTTTACTTTGATAACTTGTAGTAGAGAGATACAGAACTGAGATGTTTGCTAGCACACAGGAATCTGTGAAGCACAGTGCCTGTGGAGAGTCAAAGGAAGGGGCAAGCTAGAAGCTTTTAGCTAGTAGCTAGAGTCTGCACTACAGACATGAAAATGGAGATCAAAACAGCCTAACAGTCTACATACTGATTAAACTGCTCTTCTGGAGGGAGGTAAATAAAGTTATCCACCATGAAATGCTTCCTGTGATCTGGGGACATTAGGTGATAAATGTGAGACCAAGTCTGCTAAATTTCTATCAATTTCCTTATATTTTACTTTTAGAAGATGCTGCTATATTATATATTCATAAAAGAATTGCTATATAATTAGGTTTTTCAATTTCCATTTTTCATCTGACACTCCAAAATAAAAAGTTAAATTTCTCTTCAGAACTTTCTAGAAAGTCTGTCTTCCCTTCTCTACACTCCCACCAAAGCTCCATACTCCGGAACTTCAAGCCTTTTGCATTATTACCACATAGCATGGACCTCCACTGATCTGTAGTAAAGCCATGCTCTCTCTTTTTCCTGGCTTAGCAGCAAACTATAGTGACTCAAATGTAATCAAATACTGATATACAATTTGTCTGTTCGGGGCCTACCTTAAGAACATTTTATCTGCCAGACCTTCATTAATACACGTCTCCATAAACCATTTTATCATTTGGAGATTTTACTTCAACAGTGTATTTAAGAATTGCTCACACAGCAAGGTAATGTTTACTTTCTCTTTTAGTCGTACAAATTTCCCAATTGTCTCCTTCCCTTGTTCTCACTGAACAAACATAGTGAGTTGTTACAATTGGGACAGAAGTCTTTCTATTTTATTTTACTTTATTTTACTTTAAAGTTTTTTTATATCTACCACTGCTTGCCCTCCCTCCCCTCCTCTCAGTCTTTCCTCAGTCTCCTCCCCATCTCATATTTCTCCATTCATTTCCCATGGAGAGCAAGGAATCCCAAAGTGACTCAGTTCAGTCTGGCATATCCAGTTGTGGTAGATTCCAGTCCCTCACCCCAGTATCAAGGCTGAGTTAGATGTTCCTCTGTAGGGTTAGGGTTAGGGTTAGGGTTAGGGTTAGGGTTAGGGTTAGGGCTAGGCTCTGAGATGTCAATTCATGTACCAGGAATATACTCTGGTTATACTGCAAGAGGCTTCACAAACTGTCCAGGCTGTTTGATTGATGTCTACATTCATGAGGGTTTAGTTCCTCTAACCCTCATGATGGCAACCCAGCTGTCATTTCAGAGTTCCTGAGCTCCCTGTAGCTTGGGTCAGCCATTTCTGTGGGTCTCCTCATGATCCTAATCTCTTTGCTCATATTCTCTCTCCTCTTTCTCTCTCTCTTCAGTTGAACTATGAGCTCTACCTAATGCTTATCTAGGGATCTCTGCTTCTGCTTTCACCTGTTTCTGGATGAAGGTTTTATTCACCCAGACCAGGCAGAGAGTCTGGTTTCTGGGACCCAAGACTTGATATACAACTCTTGGAACTTCACCCCCGCTCAGCTCTTCCCAAAATCCACACCAGCAAGGGAAATTATTGCAGGCCAGACCCAGCCTCAGTAAAATTCAGTTTGCTGGATATCCACCAGTACAAATCTTGCACCAACACCAACATACCCCATCACCCTGTGACCTCAGCGGCTACCTGAGAATCACAGATCCTCAGCACCTATTTGAACAAGTGAGACCTTAGAGGCTACTTAAGACCCACAGTCTCCCAGCACTTACTGGAACAAAAGTATTTCCCTGAGAACCACAATCCCCTAGCAACTAATGGATCAAGAGGGGTACCTGAGACCCACAATTAACCAGCACTTACTGGATCAAGAACCCCTATAGGATCAAAGATGGTTGCCGAGATACAGACACAGCCAGAAAACATTGCACCAAAATCAGCTCTCTGAGATACAAATTCTATAGTGATCCAAGGAAACAATGGGTCAATAACAGTGCAAGAATACATATAACAGCATATAAAACAATATGGCACCACCAGAATCTGGTTGTTCTACAAGAAGCAAAACCTGATCATGGCAATGCAGAAGAAACAGAAGGATAGAGAACAGCAGAGAGAACTAAGTAATGCAAGGATAAGTTACTTTTAAACAGCATTGGGTTTTCCCTCTCCCTTCCTGTCTAGCAGGGACTCTCTGTATACCAAGCCAGTGTTCAGTCCCATAACCAGCTTATATGTGCATGTCATAGAGTATAAATGAACAAATTATATCTCTGTTATACTAATAGTTGGTACACATGCTTATCAAGGATCTCAAGGAAATGTGAGAAAAGTGCTCAAAGTTTTAAGGTGGAGACACATCTTTCCTTTTTTTTTTTTTTGATTTTGTTAACATGTTCTTAATGGGGAAGTTCAGAATTAAAGAAAAAAAGTTATAACATGAAGTCTCTATATACTGTTTTAAATGTATCCTTCAGACAATTGTCAGTGAAAATATGACAGTACTTTATTTCACACCAGGAAAAGGAAATTCAGGTAATCAGTTGAAGGCTTTAACTGTAACTCTGTGCTTGAGAGTCTTTGTTCCACAACATTGAAGCTCCATTTGGCCTTAGAAGTTCCTTGGATGATCCCAAGGATGTTCTACCTCTGTATAAAATTAAATGAGAGTTTTCTTCTTAGTCTTCTGGATAAACTGCATTTGACCATGAAACTTACACCAGTGAAAACTGAAGTGAGGATAATTCAGGGTCAGCTACATAACCACACACTTCATACACACTCATTTAGATCAAATTCTACATTGTAACTACAGCAGTGACATCAATTAAGCACGTTTCTTTTGGAAAAACTGACCAATAACTCTTAGAAAACAGATAGTTTTGAAAGTCTCTCTATGATGTGACATAGGGAATACCTCCCAGAAACCATTCTACTAATCTTACAAAAGCTGACTACATGATCTCTGAAAATGAAATTTGGGTTTATTTCATCAAAATTAAAAACTGAATATAATTATAGACTCACAGGAAAACCAAAAAACAAATTATTTAATTACTCCATCAACATGATAGATAAGAGTAATTAAAAGTAAATAATATAAAAATAAACAAATGGATATAATTATTTAATATAAAATAAAAATATAAAAATGAATAAATTGACTCAATGGACAG
Organism: Sigmodon hispidus; assembly: GCA_004025045.1. Taxonomy (NCBI): domain Eukaryota; kingdom Metazoa; phylum Chordata; class Mammalia; order Rodentia; family Cricetidae; genus Sigmodon; species Sigmodon hispidus. The sequence goes on from PVIH01001311.1 coordinate 160,809, forward strand.
TCATGAACCAAAAATTTTGAGAGGTTAAAAATGTTAGTTTAATAACTAGATATAGTAGTAATGTTCTTTAAACATTAACACATGCAACTTATATTACCTTAAGCACTTATTCTTATAATATATGGTGACCTCTAGTTCAGGAGAGAAAAAACTGCTAATCTATATCTAACTTACTGTTCAATTGAGATAGGATAGACAACAAAACACAATTAGGTCATGATTCAGTGTGTACAGGGGAAGACAGCTGTATACTACTGTCTGCTGGAAAGCATCATAGAGGAATAATAGTTCCTATGAAAACAGAGAATAGGAGGCAGACATTTCAGGCAGAATAAGCAGTCTGTGCAGAGCCATTGAGATGAAGAATGGCTGACTGAGTCTAAATGAGCTGTTTATTTTTTATAATTTTACTTTTTACAATACCCACACACATTAAAGAGCATGATAGCATTTCTTCCAATACAAAAAGTAACACTGAAAACAAGTTGAGTATTACACTAATATGCAGCTTCCAATTTCCACTGATATATTAGATGCCATTTCCAAAATTGATCCAAGATCACAATGAAATTGAGAAGGAAGAGAACATTGAGATTATCACCATGTATTTTCTCCCAAGAAATATTAATAGGATACAAAAAATTTTAAATTACTTGTGCACACTGTTTGGTAATTTTAAAGTTCAAAACATGGGTTGCCAATTTTTACAATGATTCAAAGTAAATGCTTATACAATGAATTAAAAGACCAGCTGGTAAGCATCCCAGAAAAATCCCCTTAAACAATTATAAAATTCTTAACCATTTTGTATGCAGAAAATGCTGAAAAAGTATAGCAATTCTATTTGTTTAATAGTTTATAAATCACTATTTTTATTTTAATACCTGTATAGATTTGCATTATTTTATAAAGCTTGACACTTTTATAATTATGAGTAATATATTAAAGAAAGAAACTTCAACAAGGGTTTTGCTCTAAAAACTTTGTTTTCATTAAAAAGCTTGATTTAAGATTCTTTTTTACTTAACATATCTATGTACTTCATTTTTTTTTATTATGAATAAAGTCAGATTTTTATCCATGTAGCCCCTTGTTCAGACTCCCTTCCCCCTCTTGCCCCTCCCAGTCAATACCTGGGAGAAGAGTTGATTTAAGATTTTTACCTTATTCCAGCAAGTTACAATATAGTTGTGGCCTAAATGCTTATAGTTCTGGACTATAAAGTATACAATAGAGCAATAGAGGCAGAGCAATATAAAAATGTTTTAATTTTCAAAATGATTTAAAATAATGTTTTATGTTTTCTTTTATAACATTTCCTACAGTCATACAATAATTTTGATCATATATACTCATCATCCTCCAACTCTGACCAGTGCTTCTACTCTATCTCCTTTTAACTTTATGCACATTCTGGTGTGTTTGTTACTAATAGCCTTGCCCTGAGTCCAATTAGTGCTACCCAAGTGCACGTGGGTGAGGAGCAGTCCACTTGGGCATAGGCAACCTTCCAGCTGCCAGGTCCCTGAAGGAGAGTGATTGCTTCTCCCTCTGAAGCCATCATCTACTAATAACTCTTCTGGTAAGGGTGGGACTTTTGAGCATCTTCTCCTACAGATTTTTTTATTTAATGTTAAGTTTAAATGTTGTCAGAAGAATGATGAAGAAAGTACTTGTAGACCAGACAATGCTGTTTTTAGGATGTGAATAAATTTTATGTATTACAGAAGCACTGTAGAAATCTGTGAAGTGATTATATGGGTATAGAAAGATAATCATAGATGGCTAACAATTCCGGTAAAATAATATAATAGAGAATGTGTTCATATAGTAATTATGACACATAAGATATTAATATTCTGACCACACAGCTGCTGGGAAAAAATATTGCAAGTTGATTCTCTTGAGCCCCATGTAATAGAATAGTGAAAATTAGAAAATGAGGGGGCATTAAATACTTTCTTTAGTTATTTCTTTTTTGGTTATTTTTAAAAAGTCTATTTGTATAAAAACTTTTAATAACGCATGCTACCTTAACAACATGCTGCCTTGACAACACAGATCACTTAGGAGGAAGCAAAGCATAGAAAATTACTTGATTTTATGTGGTCACATAAGATTGACACAGCAGTCAGGTAATAGCCTTCAATGACCTCCTCCTGTCTTTATGTGACTGCTAAAACAATATTCATAAAATGTATCTTCTTTCTTCAGTTTGCTATATTTTTTCCATGCTTAATGTAATTATGTATTTTCTCATGATATTCATTGTAAATATGATACACTAGTTTCTTTTAAATAAATTATAAAAGATCAATATCACATAAGTTAGGAAGGTTAGATGAACTAAAAGTAAGTCCAAAACAGTCACTATGTGTTGCAAATTAGGACATCTCTGTCTCATCTCAAACTTCAAGAAAGAACCACATCATAATGCAATAGTAATTATTAGGATAAGTGATACAAACTCTTACTGAGTACACTGGAGCTTTAAAATATACATTAAATATGAGAAAATCTCAAAACTGAAGCTATTAGCAAATTTCTGAAGAAAATAATAAAATCAGAATATTCTCAGAGAAAGTAAAAAAAAGAAAGGAAAGATGAAATTAAATATAAATTTAAAAAGAAGTATGGGTAGAAAGGGAAAGTTACAGACTTTTCATAGAAAATATTGTTAGACTTACAAAGCTCTGTAAACTCTATCAGCAAAGGCTAAGAATAAATATTCATTTGATCAGTAGCAGGGATATGATGAAGCCATAGTTTGGGAGACTGTAGATGGATATTGAGAAGAGTATTAATGAATTCTAGGATTAATATCATGCAAGGAAATTTGAAAACAACACTAAATATAATAATATCTAAGAATAGGTATGTACACAGTTGCAAAATAAATCTATTAATAAGATTGAAAAGAATCTATGAATATATATTTAGTGAAGTTATATAGGATAGTCTGTTTGACAGATTTACTAAAATATTGATTTATTTAACGTTAATGGGCAGATTCAAGAAATAATCCAACTCCTATAAAAATAACTTATGAACTTGGAGAAGTTACTTCTTTAACCTATAAGGAGATAGAAAGGGAAATAATAAGGCTTATGGTAATGATGATTATATCTTATGAAAGTAATGAAATTAAAGTAATGTGTTGTTGATCTAATCACAGAGTCTGAATATTAGTTTATTGTCTATAAACTTAATATTAGTACTGAGAAACAGTGTGGAGGTACAGTTCTTGATCACATTTCTATCTGAATTAGAGAAAATAGAACAAACCTGTACCTACAGCATTTAGATGACTGAGTTCTAAAACAGAGGCCAAGCAAAAAGCGTTCAAACCTGTCATAAGGTCAATGGCTTTAAGATTCAGTGTTTAAGCAGCAGAATACTAAACAGATCACAAATGAGAAATGGAACAATTATAAAATATAATATGGTAACATTCAAATGTTATTTATTTAGAAGGCACAATCTCAAATGTGGAGAGCAAAATATATTTTTAACTACAACCATAAAATAGGTTTCAATAAATACAAATCAACATTCTAATTTTACTTATTATATATTTTACTTATGTATATGATTATGTGTGTTTGTGAGAGAGGGGAGAGGAGAGAGAGAGAGAGAGAATATTTGCATACATGTACTGTATGTACCAAGAAAGCCATCAAAGGGCATAATATCCTCTGGAACTGGAGTTACTGGAAGTTGTAAGATGCTCACTGTGGGTGCTGGGGGAAATCCCAACAACTCAAGGCCTCTAGAAGAATAAATAGTAAGTACTCTTAACTCTTAACTATCTGAATTTGTCTAATAAGAAAAATATTTATAAAAAAAGAATATCAGATTTTCAAGAAATAAATCTAAAGAGAAATAATATTATTAGAAATAAAAAAATGCTAACCTTAAAAGATATGCATATCAGCAACACTAAATGTACTCAATAGGTGCAGAGGAATTATGTTATATTGCTGTTGTTTCCTGTCATTGTAAATATTTTTTTCTGCTTATGGGTTTAATAAAAGCTGATTGGCTAAAGGCAGACAGGAAGTGTGGGTGGGGATACCAGACTAAAAAAGCTCAAAAACATCTCAAAACAAAAACAAATGACAGACACAGATATGCCAGAGAGACAACACAAATGCCAAAAAACAACGCAGTGGAAAGAAGTTGTTATAGTATACTATAAAAAGTTAGTGAGCCTCACAGCTCAACAAAATAATAAGTTCAGATAAGGAAGCTAACAAATTATATGCCCCAGACCTAGGTCAATCAACATAAAATTAATATAAGCTTTTATATAGTTATTTAAAGATTAGTGGGACTAAAAATATATCTAGTCCAGGCCCAGAAAATCTGGGCCAAAAACATATTACAACATATAGGCTGTATTTATATATCTACATTTACAGGTAACAATAAAAAAGAAAAAGAAAAGAGTAGAGATAAAATATAAAAGTAAAAGGAGGGCTTCCAGGCATGATAAAGGGATGGTGGGTAAGTAGAATGTGGTAATGAGGGATTGAAGATAATCCAAGTATAATATATACATGCATAAAATATAATAAAATCCCATTAGCTTGTCTAACTAATTTGTTAATAAAAATAAATATAAAATATCTAGGTCTGTAATAAAACACTGGAGATTTAAAAAAGGATTATTGTCTTTGCCCAGAAGTCTTTAGGATATATTTAGCATTTAGAATATAGAGAGGTAGTTCAAGTAGTAATGGACATACACTTCACTATGCCCAAGGAAAATGCAAACATGAATATCTAAAGTCCTTAGCCTATAAGGAAGACTTTTCCTAGATTACTTTGTGCTAACATCCCTGCAGAGACCATTGGAGGAGATGAAGAAGAAAGTAGGGAAAAACAGTTTTGTTGGTAAGCAGTAGCTAAAACCATTAGCAAGATCAAGACTGCCATAAAACCTGAGAGTTAATAATACAAAGACTTCCATCTTCACCTCATTGCCATTAAATATATTTATCCTTTTAAATTCTTTGAAATTTTATAATGATCTTCACTAAGTCAGTAAAATTGGGCTAAGACTTTTTAACTTCCATAGTATATGACAATGATAGTTTTAGTTGTCAATTCAACATAATCTGGCATTATGGGAAGAGAGACTCCATGAGGGATTATACAGACTGGGTTGTATTTTGGTTAAGGCTATGAGGTTCTTACTTGGGTTAATGTAGGTAGGTAGATGCACCCTGAATATGAGCTGCACAGTTTCATAGTCTGGGCCCTGAATGAGAAGGTGGGAACCAGTTAAGCACTGGTCTGAACAAATATTTTGTTTTCTTTATGATGGCTATAGTATACATAACTTCCTGGAATTTGTGCTACTGTAATTCTTCTAGTATGATGGACTGCAATCTGGAACTGTTTGCTGAAGTAAACCCTGGGGAAAAATTTAGATATTTGTCACAGCAAATGGACACAGCTGAGACAGTGAGTTCATTTTCCATTGACTTGAGGGAGCTGACACTATATGACATTACCGGTGGAGTAAGAATGAAAGCTCCAGTGTCCTGGTTTTTCAGTTAAAACACAAACAAGAAAACTGTAAATTAAGACCACTTCAAATATACCTATAGGTGCGGGTGGGGGAAGGGACTTTGAATACGGGTATGCATAAATAAAGAATATGACTTTATTCATTATAAAAAAGAATTTAAAAATAAGGAAAAAAAAAGAAAGGTAAATATAAATGTGTTTAGGGCTGACCATATTTGAGTGGCTAACCTATCAAGGAGCATGTCTCTGGACGTAACTTAATTCTCTTTCTCAGCAGTGATTGCTCAGCTGCAGGTTTTTTTTAATGTAGAGGTGGGGTCCTGTAAAAATCTTCCTATGCACATTGGTATATTGACTTGTGAGGCTATCACACAAACATGTTAAAGATGTTTCATAGGTTTAGCTTCTCTGCCATTTCTAGAAATTACTGTCTTGGAGCAGCATCCTGGTCCTCTGCCTTTTTTCATCTTTCATGTCTTCTTCTGCCATGTTTCCTAAGCATTAAAATGTACCAAAACTCAGGTACCTGTCTATGAGAAGCCATAAGAACACTTCCCATACCTGATTTAGCCATTCTTTAAATTATGTAACATCATGTACTGGTTTGAATATTTGCATCCTCTGAAAATAAGTAATCCCTCTCCAAATAATTTTCATATGTTTCAGATTATTAGATGTATAGGAATGTGTTTAAGCTCAAATTATAAAAGTATCAGTTGTATATGCTTTGGACACAGGAGTCAATGGATTCATGCTGCCTCTGACTTGAAAGCTCCCTCCATGAGCTTTCATAGTATTAAAATGTGCTATTCATCCTATTAGCACATTATATCATCAAGCTGTGCTGCCAGTGAACTGCAACAATGACTAGTATAACAAAATACCCTAGAACTGGCACTTACATCTTGGCACTAATAAACAGCTGTTCATTTGTACTTAAGTCCAGGAGACAAATTGTACTGAGTGTTGGAAATCCAGCCAGCTACCCACATGCAGTGGGGCCATGAACCTTAGAGAACTTACTACTATTACTAAACAAGCATAATTTACAGCTGCATTGTAAATAGTTACCCTGAATACCAACAGATGAGTGTCAGGTCTATCTCTTACCAAAGGAGAAAGATCATTACAGAAACAACTGATCAAAATACAGAGAACAACTGGTCATGGTATGCCCAGTGTCAGTGGATACATGAACAGTGCAACTAAGGCAGCTAAGGCTCAGAGAATACCGTGAAAGCGTAGGAGGGGGCCAAAGATCATAAGCTTGAGGACCAGAAGATTTACTGTGAGTTTGTGTCTCCTAGATGTGTAAAGAAAACTTTAACTTTGATACCTAAACAACATGGCTTCCTAAACAAGACCTAAAGAAGGACAGCACCAATAGATACACTAATGTGGAAGGGGAAAAACTCCAAAGACCTTACCCCTAGACAAGTAAGTACAGGCAGGTAAGGGGTGCAGAAAGTGGGAAAGGTAACCTTCCCCTGTGAAGGGGCTATTGATCATGTAATGCTAAATTTTTAGCCTGAAGTTGTGGAACACAGCACTGAGTATCTATCTATAAATTAGGTTCTATCTATAAAATGAAGAATTCCATAATATATGAATTCACTGTAAATTTATACATGTACTTCTGAATTGATGAATTTGACATATACTATATATCCATATATGTAACAATTAGAGGGAATGAGCAGGGTGTGCATAGGAGAAATTGGAGGGAAGATAATAAATAGAATGAAATGGGAAAAGTTTGCTGTCATATTTTTATAAAAGTTATGCATAAACAATTCAAAAGTGTTGGTTGTGAAATTTAGAATTAGAAGTAAGAATTGTGTGAAGTTCAATTGTGCACTGATTCCTCTCAGCCATATGACCTTACATATTTTATTCAGGGTTTCTTATTTTACCAAGATCTGTGAGGGGATGGGGGAACCATACCATTTCATAGTGAGTGTGTTGGTATTAAGAAAGAATGGGAATATAAAGTACATGTCACAGAAATAAATACATCAGTACATCCTCAAATGCTATAGCAATATTTTTGGCAAAGTTTTGAGTTTTATATATGTGTCATTTTCTAAACATGACTGATTTTTCTCCTCATTCAAGATCCTAGTCATTCACCACCTTATTTCAAGTACTTTTTGGTTTGTGCCTCACTATAAAAGAGATAAAATTGAAGGAATGGTGATTGTTCTTACTTCCATCCACCTTATGAGACAGTTATGGTTTTTGTTGAAGCTTAATGTTTCACATTTATTTTAAATATAATGCTCTTTACCCCAGAAAACAGAGCTATTTTAAATTTAAGAGTAAAAGTAATTTTCTAAGTATGATATACAGGGTATAATAAAATTTGTCAAGCTGGGAATAAGTTCTTGGTACTTATAAATATGATGTTTGTTATACCTTTAAACCTGTGAAAACACAGAACACAAACAGTTGAGATAGGGACATCAAGATAAGGGATTTAAAATCCATGCACAAATGACCATTCATCCTGCATTTTGCTGTATTTCATGAATGCAAAAATTACCATGTCTTACTTGCTATTCTGCTGTTTAACATTTCCTGCTTGTTTGCTTGTTACATAAAAACTCTCAAAGGCACAGAATAATTTTGAAGGAGTCTGGTCAACAAACAGTTATCAAGATCAAAATTATTTTCCATTTTTGGTGTAGTCTACTATTTTGAAAGTAATTGGCAGCTGGAAAAAATCTTTTATAAGCAAACACGTTCTCTCATTTTAATTAAATGTCAATAAAATTTCAATGTCAGCATGATTACAGAAATATAGGATTTTATTAAGCCAATCAAAAGTGATAAAACCTACAGTATATCACCATTTAAACCAACTTCAACAGGAGCTAGCAGTGTCATGACTTGAGCCAGGACATCTTAAAATTCAGCATTGGTAAATGCAGTCCCATGCTGGATTGCCAGATTCTCCAGTGAAGGTTGTAAAACTGTAGATTGGCAGCTGCTATTGGAATGAGAAGGTTTATAGAGTCTACAAATAAGTAAGCTTCCCAGCTCTTATTTATACAGACTAATCTTTCATTTGAGAATCGTCCATCTTTGCACAGCTTGGGTCCTAGAAACCTGACTAAGGGAATAGAGAAATATCACACATATACACACACACACACACACACACACACACACACAGAGAGAGAGAGAGAGAGAGAGAGAGAGAGAGAGAGAAATAGAGAAATGGGATCAGGTAGATTGGGCTCGCTGATGGGGAAGTGACAGCTGGGTAGAAGGTCAATATGTTTACTGTATATGGTTGAAAAAGGAGGTAAGGTTATTGCACATATCTAAACAAGAAGGTGGGGAATTTACACATAAACAGACAAGAAGGCAGGGTTAATATACACAAATGAACTAGGAGACAGGTTTACCAAATCTTCTTAGGAACAATCTCTGTAGTGCCATAAACATCTGAGTCAAGAAAAAAGCTACTGCAGACATTCTATGTACACAGTGTCAAAATTTGAACTCAGTCCCAAAGAAGGCTTTGTTATCCTCTTGAACCTCATTAGGAAAAGGCTTTTACACTCCTATGGGGCTGAAGCATTGAGGTCCTTTAATGGCTGTGCCCATAGCAAACAATACAAATAAATTTAGGACTTCAGAGGAGTATTGCGGAGAGATTTATTAAGCAATTAACAGTTGCTTGGAAGTGGAAGCCTCAAATCTGCATTTAAGTTGACTGGGAATAGTTACTGAATCAAATTGTCTTATATCCCTACCTGTGAGTTCCCTGAGTCTTCTAAACAACCAGGCCTGCTTCAGCCAAAATGCTTGGCTGGGCATCATTTTCCATTTCTCAACCCTGTTGATTATTATGCTTCAGACTCTGTCCTGTCTCTTAACTTGCTGTTCCTCTTCTTCCTTTAACCTTTCTGTGTAAACCCTCAATGATGATAGCTTCTGAAGTAGAGCAAAATGAACCTAGAGTCACTGCACTTTCTAAGTCCTCCATCTTTGTTCCACTTCTGAAAGTGGAGGAACTAAATGTTAGTCCCAGAGTGAACTGGAAAGTACTGCTTCTAAAAAATACTTTACTGAGAGGCTGAAGTCTTCCATAGTCTGGAAGCTTTCTTTAGACAAGACAATATGAAGGACTCCCTTCCTCTTCAGTGAAGATTTTCTGCTGTCTCTCTACCCTTATTCGGAAGCTGTCTCTAAGTCTGGACGCTTGACTTATCATGAACCTTGGCATAGTTTCCTGCTACATTTCCCCTGTTAAAATATACAAACTAAGACTTGTACTAGAGTTTTCCTAGAAGACCCTATTGCCACATACAATGCCTTATGACAGGAACAGGCCACTTAATGCAAATATCTTTCTGGCTTCACTGCAGTAATCTCCTAGAGAGCTATATTCATCATATTCGTGACCATATAATCCCTGTTCCTCAATTCAGCTCCCTCCCTTCTTGCAGCCTTCAATCCCAAGAAGGAGAAACACAGAGGACTTTCACGTCAAAGTTAATAATGTCACTTCAAATACATGTTTGTCAATTTGTTTTTCTACTAGCCTACATATGAGCTAAAGAGAAGTTCACTATAATGCTGGAACCTCTCATGGGTGGGCATGATGGAACCATAGCCTATTTTAACTGAAGAAAAAAACAGGCAAATTCAACTGCAGTAAATACATAAAAACAAACACCCTGAAATATTGCTAAGTAACCCCACAAAATGTCTAAATCTCACCATCAAACGAAATAGGTTCTGCAGAGGCCTTAGAAAATGAAGGAAGTTGAACTCTGTTCCAATCCCTAAGCAAAAACGAGAAGCCAAGGGAATCCAGGTTCTCTGTTTATATAATCCTCTGCCTTCCTCTCTCAGATAAGGACAGGGGTAGTAATAAAAAACTATGTTCTCTCCAAAGCAAATTTCTTAAAGTGAAACCAAAATCATCTGTTGTGAAACTTGAAGATCTTCATACATAGGAAGCAATCAAAGTAAGTAGCAGAAAATAACAGCGAAGCTATTTCCCTAACTGTGCATGTCATTCAAGTTCACAAAGATCTGTAGCCTGATGACTTATCTCCTGTGCAAACAAACATTCAGTAGGGAACACAGATTTTATGTGTACAATATTATATCTATGGAGCAGGTCAGTTATGTGGCAGAAAACACAATTATTTACTATGTTTGAGAGTAAACAAAAATATCTACATTCTATCTTGTTGTTGAACCCAGACCCTCACAGCTCCCATTCTATACCCAAGGCACATGACAAAAGTATATAAAAAAATAAGCTGTAAGTTTTAAGTGCTATTTTAGAGAAGCACTTTTTTAAAGAACATTGTATTGTTTCAGAATAATATGTCTGTAGGCAATTGTTACTTTTGACAAAAAGATTATATTTAATTACTACTGATTTTTCTGAACATCCTCTGGCTAATATCTGTCTATAGGATATCAAACTCAGTAGTTACTGTACATATCAGAAGAATCATAAGTATATACAAATGCAATTTACTAAGAGTATTTTGGTAACTAGTAAATAAGTTTAGATTGTGGTGAGCTAAATATTTCTGAATCTTACTTGATTCATCCTTGTTTTTCTGTAACTCTCAAGGTACTTTCCTTGTCTTCAATTTTTCTCAGAATTCTGCCTTCACTGAAGCTGCCCTTGTGAGAGCAATTGACTCTCTGAAGCAAACCTGGAGGATTGTTTTCAGACACATTTACTCCAGGTACTTGACACTCTTGACTCTGCCTGTCTTAGGTTTTTCTTTCAGTTTTGAGACAACGTTCTCTCCTCTCACATTTCTATAATGTCTACTTCGGATTTTGCTTGTTTGTTTATTTCTGTATTTGTATTTTTCCATTGATGTTGAACTCTCGAATCTTGCAACTTGTCAAGAGGGATTCTTTTGCCACTTTTGACTACATTGCTGCTTAGAATATGAATTTGTGCTTTGATTCCAAACTAAGTTATGCACATTACATGAGGTCAGAAGTGGGCAGATGACCCACGGTGGGCCAGCTAGAGCACTGGACAGATGAACAAGTGAATCAGGACTGTCAAGAAACCAATAGGATAGTAACCTTTATCATGATATTTTTTTTACAGGAAAAAAGAGATATCTTAAAATATAGCCAGAAAAGGAATAGTTCCTGCTGAGCAACAGGAAGTAATGATTTCTCAGGTCAGTAGAGGTGCCCACAGACCTTTGTACCAAGTCCCATATTACTCCTCATATTTTCTCCATTGGTTCAGTATCAAAAAACGAAAAAACAATAATAGGTGTGTCTGCTTTATTGTTTAAGCACTTTGTTCTCAAGATAAATTTTGTTTATTTAGTTCTCATTTTTATATGAATTTGAGAGTATATCTTGCTCAAGGGAAATCTCCAGCAGGCTCTTATACATTTTGGAAAACAATATATTCCAAATTTGTTTTTTCTTCATAACATGCTTGTGTTCTAGTCACTATTTTACTTGAAGGTACTATCTACCCAGTTTTCTAACTGGAAATATTCCTTTGAGCATGGACCTATATAATCAATTTATTGCTTTTAGTAATATTTCAAATTAAATAAATCCAAATAACATTAAAAAATATAATGGTACATGCAAATAATAACAAATTTAAGTAATTTCAAAGTTATATAGCTGGTAGTATTAACTATATTAATTTTATTTTGCTTTATGTTTGAAGGAAACTACCTCAACTACATCTTTTAAATTACACAAAATACTGGCAACTTTATTATAACATTATTAAAATTGAGCTGAACTAGTATATTTTTCATTCAGTCTGGAATGTTCCATTTCATGCTGTGTCTTCAGATACCTAGAGAGTAATTGCCAAATCTCTGTCATATGTGGGAACAGCTACTCTGCTATCCTTAGAATCACTTTGTCTTCATGGTATGTTATTTGATACTGTGATGCTATTTTAATAGTTTTCTGTTAATGGTGACTGGTAGTTTGTACAGACTCATAGAAAAACATCAATCTTTCCAAACACTTACCAGGTGCTCTAATTTACATTTGTCTCTTCTCTCCTGAAATTCTTATTTCAGAAGTCCAATTATTAAAATGAGACTGTTAGGAGATTATGGAAAAGTTTAGATAGTCAGTGACCAAATTTGGGGGTTTGTCTTGAAGGCAATAGTGGAACCCATTTATTCTTCCTTTTTTTTAAAAAAAAATAAAATAAATCCTACGCACTGAGTCTGCTCAATGGTCTAGGAAATTTTAGTAACTTTGTAACACTGACTGTCTATAGCAATGAGGCAGTTGAATAGTGAACTTAGATTTCATAAATAGAGAAGATCAAAGAAACCCCTTTCTTAGCATAAGTTGACTAATTTATAGAGTAATAGAAAATAGACTACTATATCTCCTTGATTGATTTTTGATTACCAGAATTTATAGTGCACCTGAGTATCATACATTGTTATTTGGCCTTTGTAAAAAGTTTCTGTTTCTTTCTGACACTTATCTCTAACTGTTTCATACTTATGAGTTTCCTGTCATTTTCAGTCTAGCCTATAAAATTCTTGCCTTTATTATTTGAAATACCAGAATCTCCTCTATAGATCTTATATCTCAATAAAAGTTTTTAGTTAAATCATATATTAGCTTCCATAGAGCTGGTCCTGTCACTCATTTTATAAGGCAAACATAGATTACAGATAAAGAAGAAAATATACACCTCTAAAAACTGGAGTGATTTTCATATAATAAATAAAAAAGTACCAGTATTAAAAACTATATTTTGTTCCCTAAATGTTTATTTAAAGTAAAAGATTATTTATAGTAATGTATAGAAACAAGTTTGAAAATTGACACAGAGGTGTTCTTAAAACAGTGATTTTTTTTTTAAATAAAAGAAATAAACAGAAGGTAAATCTGTTCAAAACATACAGAGAAATACTTAACATGTGCTAGTCAAATTATAGAAATAAGGTGGAAAAATTAAATATATAAACCTATGAAAAAGAACTTGAAAGGTTATAATAGACATTTAATATTGGTAGATTATTGAATTCTGAAATTTTATCAGTTGTAGCCATTTTGATATTTTATAAAGTATGGGTACATATAACTGTATCTAAAACAATTTCATTCTTTTTTTAATGAGTTAGAAGTATGTGATGTGGGATGTCTTTTTGTATGCTATGAATACCATTGGATAATAAAGGAATTGTTTTGGCCTATGGTAGAGCAGCTTAGAAGCAGGCAGAAAATCCAAGCATACATACAGGAGAAAGATAGCAGAGTTACAAGAGATGAGATCCAGATGCCCAAGTAGCAATATATAATGAAGTACAGATAAGCCATGAGCCACATGGCACAACAGATTAATAGAAATGGGATGAGTTAAGGTGAGAGAGCTAGCTAGCACCTAAGCCATAGGCTGAATAGCTTGTAAAAGCTTGTAAATGATATAAACCTTTGTGTGATTATTTGGGAACAAGCAGGTCCATGGGTCCAAACTTCATGCTAGCCCAGCCCTTGGGCAGGAGAGATGCATTTGGACTGCAGGGCTGGATGGGCTAGAAATTTCACACAACAATTATGTGTCCATGTATGAATCAGGAGGTTTTGACTGTGTAGTAATGTCTCCTTTGCTGTGGAAACTCACAGGAGCCTCTTTTTTATATCCCTTTCTGCACTATCAAAAATCCATATTATTTGTACATTATAGTTCTCTTATCTTATTATGTTGACATCCTTTCCAGTAAATTAAGATCAGATTTTCCTACTTTGAAATTTGAGAAAAAAATCAATCATATTATATTTACTTTATGTCTTGCTGCTTTAGTACAAATTATATTTGTAAGACACAATTATAATTCTGTGGCCTATATTGTTTTATGATATTGTACTGGAACATCAATAATATAATAAGTTATATATTATATTGTTGATGAATATTTGTCTTTTCTCCCTAATTTAAATTTATGAATTGTATATGTTTTTCTGCTTGTTTATTTATTGTGACCGGTTCTCACTTTGAAGCTTGATCTTAAAATCTCTTAGATTGTGTTTCCAGAATCCTCTGATTGTAGGTGTATAACACTGTCAAAAAATGGCTGCTGTTTCTGAAGAAGACCTGAACGTGGTTTCCAGCTTCTGGGTAGCTTACAATCATCTGTAGTTCCTGATACAACATATCTAACATTTTTCTCTGGCCTTCACTGGTACCTCCACACACATGCACACAACACAAAGAGACACTTAAATAAAAATAAATCTTAAAAAACTATCTAATTAATTACTAAGACTATTTTATAATTCACATTGTGACATTTCCAAATTGTTTGAAGTGGAATAACATTTACAGAATAATCTTTCAATTTTATATAACATTTTATAATTAAAGAGCAACAATTTAATGCTATGCAAACCAATAGTTTTCTGTATAACTTAGAAGACAAAAATTATGTTTATCATAAATTTACCTCATCAAATGAGCTGTGAGCCAATGTTAGATCAAGAATTTATTTTATAATGTAGAAGAATAATTTTGACTTTGACATTTGTATTTTTAATTTGACAAATTCCATGTAATATTTAATTTATACATTGAAATACTTAATGCCTTGATAGGTGATTTAATTATTATTCATCCATTTTACATATAAATATATGTATACAAGAAAGAATGTAGAGGATAGGGGAGACAGATAATTGGATAAAGCACTAGAAAACAGAATTGGAGTTCAGACCCAGAAACAGAAGTCAGAGCAAGGGAAGCATGGTGGCCATCTCATTTCCAGAACTCTGGATGCAGTAATAGTAACATCTATAACAGGCAGTAATTTAGGAGATTTGGGTCAATAAGAGACACATACATACATATGCACATAATGCAAACACATATAAAAATATATAGTAAATACAACAGATTATTTAGTAATAATACACTCATGCTAATTGATTCTGCTTACTTTGGTATAGAATTATAATTTGCATGTCTTTTTGCATGAAACCTTTAAAAATTTACAAGAATATGTTTTGTTTCCATAACTTGATGGCAATTAACAAAAAGGAAGTTGGAAATGCCCTTCAATTTTTAAAACAATTCATATCACCATCACTACTTCAATAGTAAAAATATTCAATGTGATTTTTTACTTTAAAGAAAATTAATACTCTTTACAAAATGTTAAATCAAGAATTTGCTTTATATTTGAAAATAGCAAAATCATTTATCTTCTACCCAGCAATTAATTTCTTGTTTTAGTTTTTTGACTCTAATTTGGAAAAAAATATTTTTCTTTTCTTATGTTTAGTTCTTTATGAATTTACCATTTACTTTGTTTCAAATAATGACCCAATTTAATATCAATTATTTTTATTGTTAAGTTTTAATTATATGTATGGATATATATGCCCATATTATGACTGTGTATCACCTACATGGTTGCACTTGTAGAGAGTGTGAGATCCTTTGGACTTAGAGTTCCAGAGAGCTGTGGATTGTGAGTACAATAAATCATATTGGATTCTCACTTTGAACCCAGCCAGCAATGTTAATGTCTGGGCCATATCTCTTGCCACTATATAAGTTATTACATTTACAAAAAAATACTTGAAATTTTTATACAAAATATAACCCCACCAAATATACTTGTCCTTTTTGGTTTCTTGTTATATATACTACCAATAACTTTAACTCCGTGTGTGAAATACATTTAGAGATTCCGGATAGGATGGGATAGCAAAGACTTTTCTACTTTGAGGAACAATATCCCAGAAAATTATATAAATTTTTAGTTATTTGACAACAAACAATGTAAGATATTATCTCTATGATGCCTAGAGAAAACTTATTCCACTAATTATGCCAGTCAATCGTATGTGGCTTCTAGGCTAATAAGAGTTAAGTTACCTATGTAGAATTCAGCATTTTAGTCAGTTGAGGTAATCAAAAATAAGTTTTGGGAATCTAAAAATAAGGACATTTTTCTGAGTACACTAGAAAAATGAGCTCCACAGAAAGATCTTTGAAGATTCCATAGAGTTTCATTGAATCTTTCACATGATGCCTATTTGAGTACTCTTAAGACAAGAGAAGGAACCCAAAATCAGAAAAAAAAGCACCTAGAGCTCACATGAGGATAGCCATGATACATACTTCAGATTGCTGAATTGGAAAGATATTATACACAGTATTAGAGTGGGAAGTAACCCACAAAATTCTACCAGGGAACTTCTACAGCTGATAAACACCTTAAGCAATCTAGCAGGATTCAAGGTTATTAAAAAACAAAATCAGTAGACCTCCTCTACACTAAAGACAAACAGACTGAAAAAGAAATAAGGGAAACATCATCCTTTATAATAGCTGCAAATAGCATTAAATATCTTGGTGTAACTATAACCAAAGAAGAAACAGTTCTGTTCAACAAAAACTTTAAATCACCGAAGAAAGAAATTGAAGACGATATCAGAAAATGGAAAGCTCTCTCATGTTCCTGGATAGGTAGGATTAACATAGTAAAAATGGCAATTCTACCAAAAGCAATCTACTGATTCAATGCAGTGCCCATCAAAATCCCAACATACTGAAAGAACAATACTCAATTTAATTTGGAATAACAAGAAAGCCAAGATTGTCAAAACAATTTTGCTCAACAAAAGAACCATAGAAGGCATCCCTATCCCGGACTTCAAGTTATCTTATAGAGCTAATGTTAATAGCTATGTACCCAGCAGCAGAGGCTCTCTGAGGAGGCCCACCATGTCATGCCTGGGGTGAGTTGGCATAGTCAGCCTTTAAAGAGCCCCCACCACATGGCAGACACTCTCTCCTCTGCTCCCTCTCCTCCATCCTCTCTCTTCCTCTCCCCCACCCATTCCTTTAATAAACCTATTATGGCTCCTTGGCAGCTTGCTAGCATGTTTTATCCTTCCATGTGCAAAATACTAACAGCTAAACTAATAAAAACAGTCTGGTCAGGCATAAAAACAGACTTATGGATCCATGTATTTAATTGAAAACCCAGACATTAACCCACACACCTATTAAAACCTGATTTTTGACAAAGAGGTCAAACACATTCAATAGAAAAAAGATAATTGTGTTGGCATAGCTGGATGGCTGTATATAGAAAATGCAAATAGATTCAAGCTTATCACACTGCACAAAACTCAAATCCAAGAAGATCAAAGACCTCAATATAAACCCACCTACACTGAACTTGATAGAGAATAAAGGGGGAAATACACAGGTGACCACTTCCTAAATATAACATCAGTAGCACAGACACTAAAAACAACAATCAATAAGTGGGACCTCCTAAAACTGAGAAGCTTCTTGAAGGCCAAGGACAGTCATTAAAATAAAATGACAGCCTACAGAATGGAAAAAGATTTTCACCAACCCTACTACACATGACAGAGGACTGATCTCTAAAATATATGGAGAATTCAAGAAACTAGAGCCCCAAACCATTAATAACCCAATCAAAAAATGGTGTTCAGAACTAAAAAAGGAATTTTCAGCAGAAGAATTAAAAATAGCTGAAAGGCACTTGGAAAAGTGCTCAACATCTTTAGCTATCAGAGAAATGCAAATCAAAACAACTTTGAGATACCACCTTACAGAATGGCTAAGATAAAAAAAAAAACACAGATCACAGCCTATGCTGGAGAGGATATGGACCAAAGGGAACACTCCTCCATTGTTGGTGGGAGTGTAAACTTATTCAGCCACTCTGAAATGTAGTATGGATGTTTCTAAGAAAACTGGGAATCACTCTCCCCAAGGATTCAGCAATACCACTATTGGGCATACACCCTAACAATGCACATTCATACCACAAAAGCATTAGCTTAATTATGTTCATCGCAGCATTATTCGAATAGCAAGAACTTTTGAAATATCCTAGATGCCCTTAAACTGAGGAATGGATTAATAAACTGTGGTACATCTACACAATGGAGTCATACTCAGCAGTAAGTAAAAACAACATACTAAAATTTTCAGGCAAATGGATTGATTTGGTGAATATCCTCCTGAGCAAGGTATCACAAACCCAGAAGGATAAGCTGGGGATATACTCACTCTTTAGTAGATCTTAAGCAAAAATATTCTTATTTCATTGAAAGGTGATGAGTGAATGAGTGAATAAAGTGGTTTAAAACACACACACACACACACACACACACACACACACACACACACACAAAAAAAAAAAAAAAAAAAAAAAAAAAAAAAAAAAAAAAAAAAAAAAAAAAAAAAAAAAAAAAAAAAAAAAAAAAAAAAAAAAAAAAAAAAAAAAAAAAAAAAAAACCAAAAACCAAAAACCAAAAATCAACACAAAGCAAAACAAAAAAAAAAAACCCAAAGAAACCCAACTTCTGGTTTGACTGTAGAAGGTTGCTCAGCAGAAATTTGTTGTGGCCATAGTGCATCCATGGGCATTAGCTGTGACCTACTGTGCCTTCTTTATGTGTAGCTGAATCTTACCTGGATTGAAGAGCTTTAGATTTTCTTCTATGTTTCATGTATTTTAGGAAAAAAAAAAGAGACATTTTATTACTGTATGGGTTTATGTTTTTTTTTAACTCTCCTACATGTTTTGCTTTTTTACATAAAGTTTGACATTGATTTTCAAAAAACAATAGAAAAGTTCTAAAAGGAAGCCAAAAAAAGTACAATGATCAAATAAAGTATCTATTTATATTGTTTGTTCTGATATAGTTCACTACTATTTTGTATTATTAAAGATATTTTAATTTATTAAAGATAAATTTGAATTGCTCGTGTTTAGTTAAAAAAACATTTTTAGTTAATGAAAATAAATGAAGGATGTATAAAATATGGAGGACAGTAAATTACATTTGACTAGCAGAATAATTGATTTTGTTTTCATTAATAAAGATCATTCAGCTATTTCCTTGAGAGTTTGATTTAATAAAACAAGTCATCAAAACAAAACTGGTAAATACCACTAGACAATGTAATCAGAGTTCGAAATCTTACATCTTTTAAAATACATGTTTTAAATAAATAACTATGATATACATTTTATGTTGAAGTAAGATATAACTAAGAATTTGCCACTTCAGTTATTTTATTGTGCAAAATGAAGTAGTATTTATTGACCTTACAATATTATAATGCACTTACTTCTAGATCTCCAATATTTTTATTGCTTAAAAAGCAATTTCTCCATACAATAACTACTAATTCTCTAAATGAATGAATTTTTCTGTTTATATTTTTATAATCTAGATACTACAATTTGCATCACATTATAGGTGATTTTTATATATGTTTCTCTTATTTTTATTCTTAAACATAGATATAAATATATTTGTTAAGTCATTTTCAGATAAAATTTGGCTGATTCTCCCCAAGCCTGATCATGTGTCCCATCTCTTTGACAACCAAGTACCACACTATAACAAGTATTCTAGGATGTTGTTTGTTGGCTTTGCTCTTTTACTCTTCTGGTGCTCCACCACCAGGCTTCCAAATGAATCACACACAGAGGCCAATTCTTAATTATGAATGCCTGACCTTACCTTGGTTTGTTTCTTACCATCTTTGCTTAACTTTATCTTTTGCTTCTGGGCTTTTTTCTTTTCTTATCTTACTTTCACTCTTTCTCCTGAGCTGGCTAAATGGCTGGGTAGCTGGCTGTTGGGCTCCTAGCATCCTCCTATCCTTAATCTCTTGCTGTCTCTTCACTCCTCCATTTTTCTTCTTCTAGATTTCGTCTCCTGTTTATTTTTTCTATCTTCCAATTCTGCCTAGCTTTTCACCTGCCTCACTATTGGTTATTTACCTCTTTGTTTGACCAACAGGTGTTTTAGACAGGCAGAAATCACAACTTCACAGACTTAAACAAAAACAACATAAAAATTGCAACACATATTTGCATCATTAAAGCAAATGTTCCATAGCATAAACAAAATTAACACACCTTAAAATAATATTATACAACACTAGGATCTACCTTTTATGTGGATATCCATTTATTTTCATGTCTGTGCGCATGCATGCACATGTGAATTAGGGGATGGCAGGATGCTTTTACTGGTTAACTGCTCTCCAATGGACCCAAGTATAGAGAGGATCAGATGTCATTTGTCTTGACCTAGAGGTGTGGTCTTCAGATATTGAGCAACCCTGTATGGGGCATGGCCAGCCCTGTCTCTGGTTGGTTGCATGCTGCCTACCTGCCTTGTTTGTTCCCTGTGTTCTTTGAGGAAAGATCACTTTCCCCAAGAGGAAGCAATTTAACTCCCAGAATGGCCCTAAGGTTCAGTCTTGTATCAGTGAGTGTTTCATATAAACTCCTTCATAAATGTTAATCCTTTTAAAAAAATTCTGTAATACCCAATCCCATTTAAAAACCTCTGTAGCTCCAGTTTTAGAGGATCCCAAGTATCTTCTGACTACACACATGTACACACGCACCCCCCCCACACACACACACATACACACTCTTAAATTTCTGGCTATATTTAACTAAAAAAATTTTGTAAAAAGGCTCTATTTTTTAATATTGTAATATTATCTGTTATATTATTGTGTAAGAAGATTTATTATTTTGTGTATACATTCATGCTGATATTAATATTTAATTACAAATCTATATTGCTATTTACAAATGTATATTGTAATATTAACAATATAGATATAGAAAAATATATCAAAATATTTTCCTCATACTATGGGTAATTATTTTTAATTATCACGTGTGTTCAAATCCATACACAAGTATGGATCAGATATAGCAAGGCTAGGTGAAAATAGATATATCATGGGTATCTATATGAATGATTTAATAAAATAAAAACAATTCAACAGATAAAGTGTATATATATATATATATATATATATATATATATATATATGAAGGTAAAAGCTATACATGTTGATCATTTAGTCTACAAAGTCCAAAATATTAGGATCTGAGGACAATGAAAGTTGGAATCCTTTAGAGCATGAAATTAAGTACTCACAGCTCGTCCTTAGTGGTTTAAATTGGCACCTTGTCATAACCTCTCTGCTGTTTATAACTGGCTTTTGTGCCTGCCTGAGAGTTTCTAGCACAGAGCCATGGATAAGTCCCACACAGCTGTAAGCACAGATGTGGCAATGGCTGAAAATTACTATGGAAGCTTCCTGGAAAATTAAAAAAAAGTTGGAGAAAGGCATTCCAAGTCCTTAAACCTTCTGTTGTAGTGCTAATACCCAAGATCTTTGGAGGTAATATTTCTGCTGATCATTTGGTTCATATGACTTTGAAGTTTTGTAGATTTTCTGAATTTTTAATGGAGGAATAGTTGGATTTCTACAAAATAGATCTTCCATGTTGACTTTAGTCTGTTTCCCATCACAGAAGTGCACAGCAGTATCTTTGGTACTCACAGGAAGGCAAAGGCCCTGACCTCTCATTATCAGCTACAAAATGAACAAAGGGTAATTAGCTGGCTATTCTGAACAAGAGAAATAACTATGAAAATAATGTTTGGTGGACAATTTAAACATGAGATTCTCACATTCTCCCTTATGTTGTTTAAAGGCCTTCAAATACAAATAATGAAAATATTGCTGAAAGTTTTTAAAGTACTGATAGAAAATTCTGAAATATGTATATTTAAATAAAACTTTTAAATTTCCTTTATGGATAGTTGGAATTAAAATCACTTGTTTATGTTTTTTTTTCTTCTATAGAGGGTAAAAACTACTTTAAAAGGATTGTCATCATTATCTCTTTATCCCAAAGAATCCTTACATATTAATGCCACTACAATGCACATGGAGTGAGTGAAGATACGATTTCTAGGTTTTTGGTGGTTCTTAAGATGGTTAAAATTTTGTTTAATTTTCAGATGACACACTGGGCATAATAAACTCATTTATATTACATGGAATTTAGTTTCTGTTAGAATGGTCAAAAGGACAATCTGATAACAAGTATTGTACCACAGCTCTACTGATTGATAGTCTTTTTTTTCTGAGTCTGTTTTAATTTGTCCTCTAATTATTATTGCCCAATTTTCATTTGTGCTGCTTTTCCTGTGAAAAATGAATAATACATAAAATGACCTTTCAATTTTGTGGATACACTTTAGACAACATTTAATTCTATGAAAAATGCCATACTTAGTTCAATTTTCTTTTGATTACTTGCATTTATAAATATAGTATAATATTGATCATGATCTTGTTTGCTTAATCCATACTAACTTTTGGAGACTATGCTGAAATAATGTGCCTATATTTCTTCATAATTAAACATATTCATATGTTTCTCTGTGACCAAGGGAGGGTAGTTTAGAGAAGGCAACACGATACAGCATTTTATTTCATAATTAATATATCATGAAAAGTAAAATTCATTTTCTCAGTTTTTTTTTACTTAATATAAAGCTTGATTCCACAATAGTTTTCCATAACATATCTAAAACCTATTTTTTAAAAAAAAATTAGACATAATTTCCTAAATAGAACTCTTTGTGTTCTCAGACCACAAACTGATACAGACATATACATTCACACACTTTAGATTACTGCGTACTACAGTTTAAGCAACCAGAGAATTTAAAAATAGAGGTAAAAGGCTGTTGTTTATAAACGCTGATCTCTTCATGTAGCTTGTTGTTGTGTTCCTTGTTCTGTCTCATAAGGTGGATCATTATGACAGCTACAACTTGTTAAAGTTCCTTGGTAAAATGTGACTAGAAATATTATGGGAAATTCTTCAGATCTGTTTGACAGTATAAGAGTGTTATTTATAAAATCATGAAAGAATGAGGACAGTGGTCACAACCCTTTTCTTCACAAAATTAATCAACTTCATTTCTCTTCTCGGTAGCAACAAGGCAAGTCCTCATTTGGCCTTAAAGAAGGAGTAGCAATCATTTCTTTAACTCCAAGTGCCTGTGATACAGGTGGCAAATAAATGTGTAAGAAAGCTCAGGTAAGAAATTTTGCTGGCTGTGAGATCCATATCAAAGAGTTATTACTTACAAAACACTTGACTATGTTGATATATGCAGTTAAGGACAAGTGCTCCAATATAAAAGCCAGGTTTCAAACAATGTTGCAGTGCCACACACTTCATAGTGATCAGGATGAGGGACCACTTTTTAAAAGTCCAGAGCTGCAGGATATGGCATCACCTGCTTTTAAACCCAGCAGAAGACAGGACTGGTGGAATTTCTATGACTTTGAGACTAGTCTGGTCAGTCAGGTCTACTTAGTAAGACCAGTCACATAACAAAAGTTTGTGGCTTACAGTAAAGGCTATAACATTCATGATGTGCTTATTGCCAATTAACAATCAAGGTAAAGCAAGAACTGTTATGCCTCCTTGGAAACACTTTGATTTCTCAGTCAGAAGTCAGATCTGTAACTTCTACGTGCTCTTTAAGTATTTGCTTTTTCTACAGTGTGCATAACTTTGTTGTACTTGAAGCCTGACTGTGCTGTTGCTCACTTCCTTACTCACAATCTAAAACCAGAATTTATCAGAAAAAGATGTTTATCAGGGATATGTATACACACACACACACACACATATATATATATGCACACACATAAGTTTTTTTCCCAGTACTAAAAATTAACTATAAATATGATGATCAATTTCTCACCCTCATGATCTTAGTAGAATGAGGGCAGATAAGTCCACAACAAAAGAAAACATCAGTTGGCACATCATTAAATATGCAGAACAGATTCCTTTTACTTTGTGCTATTGTGCACATGCATCTTGAGGGATGCATATCTGCCTTGTAAATTTCAGTCACCAGGGAAATATTCATGAAAGATATGCTTTCAAAGAGATGGCACTTAAATATTTGATTGATTCATTTTTTTAACTTATAATGAAATGCAAATAATTCTATCCCTTTTAGTTTTAGTAAAACTTGAATATTCTGAGTTTTAATGTAGGGAAAAGTTAATTGATCAGATATTCTGAAAATATTATTTAATATGGACATGTCACATGAAACATTGATGAGCTCATTACCATTTTCACTTGATTCTTTTAAATTTTTTTTATTTTTGTTATTATACTATGATTACATCATTTCACTGTTACCTCTCCTCTTTTCAAATCTTTCCACATACTCGAGCTCTCTAAAGTTCATGGCTTCTTATATATCATTTGTTACTGTGTTACTATTTTTCATGTTGATATTAACTTTTGGTTTGAAATTAATATGAAAAAAATCTTATTAAAACTTGGAGCAGTCCTGTTTTGTTGCATGAACACTGACTCAGTGGATAGGCTTTGGAAATGATATCTAAAGTTGCTAAGAACATGGCTATAAATTATAAGCAGCAAATGTGATAGAAATACCATGGTCATTTTCACAACACATGCTGTTTTAAACTCTCTTTACCTGTTACAATATTGATTACAGATTAACATCTCAAATAGACTGAAAAGGAAAATAAGAGTACACCAGGGTGCTCTCTATTCAGTAAGGATAAGCTAATGAGAACATGTCTAGCTAGGCAATGATAATTAATGTGTGTGTAGGGGGGTTATGCCTGAAAGGTGTAAGTATATGTGTTGTGCATGAGTGTGTGTTTGCCTATGTGTATATCTGTGGAGTGTGAATATGCAATTAGCTGAGATTAAGGTATAGGGGAATAGTAATGCTGAAAAATTACTAATCGTATTAAGTTTTCTCTGAGGCTCATTTAAAAATGATTGTTCAAATGTTTTGCAGAGTAGCCATGTTTCATTTCTTTTCCTAGAGAAGTAAAATAATAACAATATGAGTACTGCTTTATGTGGATTTTGCCAATGTGGCAATGGATAATGTCTAGATGTGTACTCTTTATAAAGATCTCTACCTATAAAGACCCTTGTATTTTGTGTTTTAGCTATATGTTGCACTTGATATTTTTCTTGATGTTTTGTTTTACAGTAACTACTTCCTCACACAGTTCTCTAGACATGGAATCTTGGTCTCTCTTCCTATTTCCAGCATTGAACTCACAGCTTAGCAGCAAACTGACACAGAGATGACTGTATGAATGACAAGGTTTCCTGACAGCTAGGCCTCTGACTATCTTCTCTGAGTATCTTCCTGTTAAAAAATTCTTAGAATCCAGTCAACCCCATGAAAATTTTAAATTACCATCTCAAATATTAAAGTGACTGTAGATTATCCAAGCTACTTGGCTGCACAGGACACAGGGTCAGCACCATTCTGCTTGTCTTCAGCCTGCAGTTTTGAAGGTAAGCAGCACCTTTATCATTCTGGCACTCTGTTTTAGTCTAAGTTTCCATCTGAATCCTGCCAAGGCTCGGTGCTGATAACAGAGCACCAATGCCTCTCAAAGTGACAGAGCCCCGTGACATATCAACATGAAGACTTAAATGAAAAGCACCTTCTAATTTAACTGGGAATCTGCTGAAGCTGTATTCAGCCCAGCACTCTTGTTTTCAATTAAAACTTTTTTTGTGTGTGGCAAAAGAAAAGTTTGGCATTTTCTTTCCTTTTTAGAAGCTGGAATGGAATCTGGTGTAAGGACACTGTTGATTGTACAATGGCCCAGTAATATCCACCCTCACTCCAGCTTCTTCATGTACTAATTGCAGTTCCTGTCATTCACAGAGAGCTTACCCCATGCTTCAGTTTGGTGCAAGAGTTCTTCTTACTAGCACATTACTAATGTTCTTTGAGGAGCTTTTTCCCCCCTTTGAATATATGCAGTAAACAGTAAAGGAACAAGCTTTCTAAGTTACTGAGGATTTACTATGTTCTGGGTACTACTGGTGTAGAAAGCAAACAGCTCTTGTCTACACAAAGTCACTTAATTTCTATAAAAATATTTTATGACAAAGGTAGTGTTACTTTTTAATTATTATAGAAAAATATATGAACAAATTAATTGTGAAAATTCTATGTAGTCTTATCAAGTAAGCGGTAAATATGTGACATAAAATATGATTGCAGATCATAGCACTCAAGCTTGGATATTAACCACAGCACTATTAAATTACTGTAGTGCTGGGTATCAAACATAGAGCTTTCTACCAGGATTTATATAAATAGTATGTGTTGTTGAAATTTTAGTATAAGCATTATGTGTGACATTAGCAACAAATATAAATACATAGGATTATGAAAACCTAAGTGGTACTTGTAATGTTACACTATTCTAATCCCAAAAGTCTTACCAGCAAACTTCTGCAGCTGATAAAATACCTTTAGCAATGAGGCAGGATACAAGATTAACTCAAAAAAAATCAATAATACTCCCACATACAAATAATAAAGGGGCTAAAAAAGAAGTCAGGAAAAGATCACCTATTACAAAAGAATATCAAATATCTTGGGGTAACTCTAACCTAAGAACTGAAACACATGTATGACAAGAACTTTAACTTACTGGAGAAAAAAAAATTGAAGAAGGTATCAGAAAATGAAAAGATCTCCCATGCTCTTGGATAAGTTGGATTAAAATAGTAAAAATGGCAATATTACCAAAAGCAATTTACAAATTCAATTCAATCCCCATCAAAATTCCAACACAATTACTCACAGACCTTGCAAGAACAATGCTCACCTTTATACGGAAAAAGAAAAAAAAATCAAGGATTGCTAAAACAATACGGTTTAATAAAAGAACTTAACAAAGCATCACCATCCCTGACTTCAAGAACTACTATAAAGCAGCTTGGCAATGGCATTAAAAAAGCAGACATGTGGATCAATGGAATCAAAATAAAGACCTTGACATTAATTCACAAGCCTATCATCTGATTTTTGATAATGAAGCAAAATATATACAATGGAAAAAAAAAGAACACATCTTCAACAAGTGATGCTGGCACAACTGGATGGTGGCACATAGAAAAATGCAAAGAGATCCATGTCTATCACCTTGCACAAAACTCAAATCCCAGTGAATCGAAGACATCAGCATAGACCCAGTTACTCTGAACCTGATAGCAAAGAGAGTGGGAAATAGCCTTGAACACATTGGCACAGGAGACAACTTCATAAATATAACACTAGTAGCACAGACACTGAGAGCAATAATTAATAAATAGGACCTTCTGAAACGGAGAAGCTTTTGTAAGGCAAAGGGCACAGTCAATAAGACCAAACAACAGCCTA
Organism: Sigmodon hispidus; assembly: GCA_004025045.1. Lineage (NCBI taxonomy): Eukaryota > Metazoa > Chordata > Mammalia > Rodentia > Cricetidae > Sigmodon > Sigmodon hispidus. The sequence goes on from PVIH01001311.1 coordinate 188,445, forward strand.
CAGAGCAAGAATTCCTTAAACATGCTCATCACATTGTCTTTCTTTCCTGCTAAAAAGAATTTCACAATCCTCAGAAAACAAAATCAATAGCTTTCTTTTAAATGCACTTTATAGAATTTCATTTTGTTGCATGCTCTTTTTCTGAAACATTGTTTCTGATACACAGAAATATTCATTGAGGTGTTAGACAAAGAATGTTCAGTGAATCAGCAAGGATGTGCCATGTTTACAAAGCCCTCTAGCTGCCAATGTTTTCTTTTTTATTAATCCTCAGAGCTATAAAGTTGTATTTTTATTACTTTTAGATATTTTATATGAATGTATGTCCTGCCTGTACTATGTATGTGTACTTTGTGAAAATATGATGCTATATCTTAGAACTGGACTACAGATGTATTGTTATAATTAATTATATTTGATTTATTATATAATGAGTTAATATTTACTAGGAGAGAGAAATTTATAAATATAAAGAACAATTTTAGGAGAAAACAGGACTTTGTATGGGGATGGTATGTTTTCTCCCTGAGCATGCAGGAACCAAGAGAGTGACTGAGGTTGGGGCTTGGGTCTTGAACGATTTTTGGCTATGCTCCACTGGCGTACAGATTTTTAATGTCACAAACACTTCTCTAAATAAAATCTGAATCTCCACTACACAGATAGTTGTGAACAGCCTTGTAGGTGCTAAGAACTGAAACTGTATTTTCTGAATGAAAAATTTCTCTCAACTAAGACCTTTCTTCAGCCCCAATATTGTGTTTGAAATGCAGTTCTCTTCTATTTATTATTATTGTATATATCTTCATGTCTGCTTGCCTATTTCTGTTTCCCTCTCTCTGTCTGTGTGTGTGTGTGTGTATGTTTGTGTAGTATGTATTCATGTTTGAGAATAGACAAACATGTGCCATAATATGTGTGTCAAAGTCAGAACTATCTAGGAGTCAATTGTCTCCTTCCTCCATGGGTTCTAAATTAGACTCTGATTGACAGGAGTACAAGACAAACACCTTTACCCGTTGATCCATCTGTAGGTGCAAGAGTCACGCTTCTTAAATAATGAATATTAGAAACTATGTATCCCATGGGGGATGTAAACTTATGAACAAACTTTTTTGCTCTTTGCTAGGACCCAGCAAATTCAGAAAAATGTCTAGTCATCACTTTCTGGCTTTCTATTTTGCTTTCCTGGATTAACCTTGTATCTGTTTTAGTCTCTTCTCCTTATTGCTTTGCATCTTCCTTCTTATACCTTCATTTCTTCCATGTTATTTTGAATATTTTCTTAGTGGTCTGTGTTGCTTAGGGAAACTGTCTAAACTATACAATTGCTGAGTCATTTTGATTTGAGTCATAATCAGGACACAAGCCAAATTTCTTTGCAGACTTTCCAGATGCTGAGACTAAGATCAGAGCATCTTTCAAAGCATTTCAGAACATTTTAAAGTCATTTAAACATTGCTAAAATACAATACAATTAGCTTTTTTTCCTTATTCACTTGTCAGTATAAGAACAGGCTGTGTCGGTTGGGCGATAAAAGCTACCACTTCTGGTGACAAAGATTAATTTCAGTCATGCACATGAGCACAGGACCAGCTGAAAATTTAGAAAACTTTTTTTTTCTTTAGGAATAAAACAAATTTTGTGATTTAGCTGTGAGTTGTCTTCAAGAAAATCATGAAGTATAAAATTTTGGTTTTTGGATTTGTTGTTTTTATTTGTCTGCAAAAGAGTCTCACTGTATATCCCTGGCTGTCCTGGAATTCCATCTGTAGACCAGACTGGCCTTCAACCCACAGAGCTTAGCTTGCTTCTGCCTCCTGAGGAATTAGATTAAAGCTATGCCCTGCTATATCAGCCCCCTAAAATGCGTTTTTATGTAGTTCTGTATTTGGTATTGATTAAGGCACACCTTTCTTAAGGGAGACTTTTCAATAGATTGGCTCTATACCAAACCTCTTCTTCTTTAGAAGGGCATGAGCCACTTTGGTATCATTTGATTGATCAAAACTTGGAACATAGAAAGACAGCCATATGGCAGTGGAGTCAGTGATGCTGTACTCCAAACTGGCAAATCTTGAACCAGCAGATGCCAAGAAGCAAGTGCATAGTAATGTATGAATTAATGCAGACAGACAAGGATGGAAATATTGATGTATTCTTTAATTGACATTGAAACATTTGTCAGTGAGTACTTACAGAGTTATTTTCATTTTCCAGTGAATCACCTAATACCCAAATAAAGATTATAAAATGGCTTTGGTTAAAAATAGCTATCTAACATAAATTAAGTGCTTAGAGACACAGAACTAGTATTGGATAAAGTTCTCTAAATTCCATTCCTTTGTTCTAAAAATAAAATCTCATAAAAATATCCATGTACAATGGAATATGTATTTAAAAATCCAGCTTTTGACATTTTCTTTTGTAACCCAGTAAATCTGGTATTAGAGATAAAATATTCATGTTATTTCTGAGTGCTTCCTAAGGCCATGCTCTTGTCTGAGTTCTAATAGTTCACCAAATGCATGATACAACATCAAATAAACATAGAACATAAAGAAAAGAGAACCACAAGGTACCTGCAAGTAAATATAGTGTGACAATAAAATAATGATTGTTAGCTTTTGTAGTAATAATTTTCTGTGTCCAGCCTGACAGGTCCTGATGCCATTTAGTCTCAAATAATCACATACAGGTTTATATTAAGTACAAGCTGCTTGGTCTATGGCTCAGGCATATTACTTGCTAACTCTTACTCTTAAACTAACCCATGATTCTTATCCAGGTTTGCCACATGGTTTGGTACCTTTTGTTAAGAGCAGAATTTTGATCCTGCTTCCTCTGCATCTTGCTGTTGTCTCTCCTGATCTTGTGCTTCTCAGCATTCTTTGAGTCTGGTTGGCCCACCTTTATGTCCTGTCTAGCTACTTGACCAATCAGTATTTTACTAAATTCATATTTTAGTGGTAAATATTTGTAGTATTCAAAAGCAGTATCCCACAGCAAGCTAAAGAACAGGTTGTTTATATCTGCTACTTTCCTAAAGATCTGAGTTGTAGAAGTTATAAAGAAGGAGGGGAAAATATTCTGCATGGACCCAGAATGTACCCAAGTTCCTAAAGGAGAGCAAATTAGAATGTTTGGGTAGAAGGAGAACTTCTGTGGCTGCAGCATCCTGAGAGTGTAGGAGTGTTCATATAAACCAGAAGACTGCCCTTGGACAACGCAGGAGGGATCTACTGCATAAATCCTTACCTATTGGCCAAGTAGATTGACCTTTCCTGGCTATGTATTTTCAGTCATAACCTAGTATTTGGTGTTACTTTACCTTTAATAACACCACTAATATAATTCTTAGATTTCTAATTAATTTTTGGCAATTCACTCAAATATGATCCCTTTTAAGCTCCTGGAACCTTGTGCAAGCTGCAACAAAAATAATCTAAAAAGCAGAATATTGGGAGACAGGCTGAGAAATGCAATCTTTAGGGCATGACATGCCCATTGAGAACATGATCTCAGAGCAGCTGCTGTTGCCTGACCTGGAAGAGCACAAGCATGGATTGTTAACAGTTAAATAGAGGTGAAGAGAAAGTTTGCATATACCAAAACCTCGATTCACTACTGATTGACTCTGAGTGAGGGAAAACCATTATCTATGTTGTTTACCTACGGTGACCCCACCAGGCTCCAGTATAAAATTCCTAACCTAGAGTCACACAGACTTTCTCGGTTAAACTCCATGAGTCAAAAATCAAAAGGCAGAATGTGTAAAAGGGATTTTTAGTGAGGGAGAATCATGACAGAGGTGTAAGTGTGATAAGATTTGGGGGTAAAAATAAGAAGAATGCATTATGTACATGTATGAAATTCTCAAAGAACAAATTTAATAAACTATTTTTGGTCTAAAAACCACATATTTTTGACTAAAAGAGTTAAGTCAGTTATGTGTGTTAATGCACTGCATTTTTAAACACTAGATAAAAATGTACTTATAAAGTCAGTTTTTCCAAAGTGCTCATTGTTAATTGCTCAGAGTGTTGTCCATATTTAGAAACTGCATTAAATTCTTGTAGGACGTTAGGATGCTATTCAGTAAACTGCTGCTTTTTTTTTTTTTTTAAGTGGGTAGGAGGTGGTAAGTATTCTTTTAGCTTGCCAGACTCTAAGCACATATTGGTGACTATTTAATACTTAAAATCCTGTGAACATAAATCTGTGGTTTCACCCATTTTCCAATTACCAATGCTTTCACATGCTCATCACTAGTGACACTCTTCAAGTTAGAAATCATTGTCCCATCAGAGCATTTACATAATTTGTTCTGAGAACAAGTTTCTTCTATGGAAGTAATAATACTCTATTCAACTTGTCCACCAAAAGTCACTCTTCTAAAATTATAAATTATGAAAATTAATCCACTGTTTTAACAAATTCCTTATTTCCCATTGTAACCCATATAGCTTTACTTCTGTAACTTTGGCTACTTAGCATTTTTTTTTTTTACTTTATTGCAGGTCACATATCTTTGAGCAAGTATTTTGAAAGATGCTGGTGCAATAAGATCAGATGTAAACACAAACGGATAAGCCCACAGAAGAAAATGCCCCCCAAAAAGGAAATACAAGCTACCATCAAAAATAACAGGAAGTAGCAATCATTTGTCATTAATATCCCTTAATATCAGTAGACTAAATTTACCTATGAAAAGACACACCCTAGCATGATGGATACAAAAACTGTAACCATCCTTCTGCTGTCTACAAGAAACACACCTCAACTTCAAAGGTTGGGAAAAGACTCTCCAATCAAATGGCCCTAAGAAACAAGCTGATATAGCCTTTCTAATATCTAACAAAATAGACTTTAAACTCAAATTAGTAAAAAGAGAGCAGGATAGACACTACATGTTCATCTCAGGAAAAATCCACCAAGATGAAGTTTCAATCCTGAATATCTATGCTCCCAACACATGGGCACCTACATATGTAAAAGAAATACTACTAAATCTTAAACTACATTTCAAACCTGACACACTAAGAGTGGCAGACCTCAATATCCCCCTTTCACCCTTGGATAGGTTAATCAGACAGAAACTCCACAGAGAAAAAAGGGTTCTAGCATAACTTATGACCCAAATGGACTTAATAGATATATAACAAATCTTCCACCCAAACAGAAAAGAATATACAAATTTCTCAGCACCCCATGGAACTTTCTCTAAAATTGACCATATACTCAGTCATAAAACAAACATTAATAGATAAAAAATGGGAATAATTCCTTGTATCATATAAGTCCACTATGGGTCTAAAGTTAGAGTTTAATAACAACAAAAAATCACAGATCGCATACCAACTCATAGAAACTAAACATCACTCAACTGAACCACCTCTGGGTCAAGGAAGAAATTAAGAAAGAAATCAAAGTATTCCTAGAATTTAATGAAAATGAATCTACAACATGCCCAAACTTAAGGAACACAATGAAAGCAGACTTAAGAGGAAAATTCATAGAACTAGATGCCTATATGAAAAATCTAGAGAAATCCCACATAAGAGACCTAACAGCACAGCTGAAAGCCTTACAACAATTAGAGGCAAACTCACTTAGAAAATGTGGAGAGCAGGAAATAATCAAAATTAGAGCTGAAATCAATACAATTGAAACAAAGAACAATATGAAGAATTGATGAATCAAAGAGTAGGTTCTTTGAGAAAGTCAACAAGACAGATAATACCTTATCCAAACTAACTAAAGAGCAGAGATAGAGAGTATCCAAATTAACAAAATCAGAAATGAAAAGGGGGACATAATGAAAGATACACAGGAAACCTAGAGAATCATTAGGTCATACTTTGAAAATATATACTCCACAAAAGTGGAAAACCTAGAAGAAATGTACAGCTTTTAGAAAAGGAACCATTTACCAAAGTTAAATCAAAATCACATTAAACACCTAAAAAGACCTATAACTCCAAAGAAAACTGAAGCTGTTATTAAAAGTCTCCCAAATAAAAAAAAGCCCAGGCCAAGATGACGTCAGTGCAGAATTCTACCAGGCATTCTAAGAAGAGCTAATATCAATCAGTATTTCTCAAACTGTTCCATAGAGTAGAAACTGTAGGAATATTGTCAAACTCTTTTAATGAGGCCAAAATCACCCTGATACCCAAGCCACTCAAATATGCAACAAAGAAAGAGAATTACAGACCAATCTCCCTCAGAAGTATTGATGCAAAAATTCTCAATAAAATCAGGCAAAACAAATCCAACTACATATCAAAAATAATCATCCTCCATGATCAAGTATGATTCATCCCGGAGATGCTGGGATGGTTTAACATATGAAAAACTGTGAATGTCATCCATCATATAAACAAATTGAAAGATAAAAAAAGAAAATACATGATGATCTCATTAGATGCAGAAAAAGCCTTTTACAAAATCCCACATTACTTCATAATAAAAGTCTGGAAAGGTCAGGAATAAAGGGAAAACACCTAAATGTAATAAAGGCAATATACAGCAAGCTGACAGCCAACATCAAACTAATGGGACAAGAACCCAAAGCAATCCCACTAAAATCAGGAACAAGACAGGGCTGTTCTCTCTCCCCTTATCTATTCAATATAGTTCCCAAAGTTCTAGTTAGCTCATTAAGGGAACAAATGGAAATTAAGGGGATTCAAATTGGAAAGGAAGAGGTCAAACTATCTTTATTTGCAGATGATATGATTGTTTATATAAATAATCTCATTCTACCAGGGAACTCCTGCAGCTCATAAACACCTTCAACAATGTAGCAGAGTAAATAAAAAAGAAAAAAAAAAAAGAAAGAAAACAATAGCCCCACTAAAGGGCTGAGAAAGAAATAAGAGAAATATCACTGTTTATAATTGCTGCAAATAGAATAGAATTAAATATCTTGGCATAACTCTAACCAAGGAAATAGCAGGGCTCTTTAATAAAAACTTTAAGTCACTGAAGAAATAAATCAAAGAGGATATCAGAAAATGGAAAGATCTCGCATGTTCCTAGATAGGTAGGATCAACATAGTAAAAATGTCAAGTTTATGGAAAGTAATTTACAGATTTAATGCAATACCCATAAAAATCCCAACACATATATTACAGACCTTGAAAGAACAGTACTCAACTTCATATGGAATAATGGGAAACCCAGTATGCCAAAATAATCCTGATCAATAAAAGAACTTCAGGAGGCGTCACCACCTCTGACTTCAAACTATACTATAGAGCAATGGTCATAAAAACAGCCTAGTACTGGCAAAAAAAAACAACAGGCTTGTAGATCATTGGAACTGAATTGAAGACTCTGATATTTACCCTCACACCTATCTATAAACCCCTAATCTTTGACAAAGAAGCCAAAAATACATAATGGAAAAAAGATAGTACCTTCAGCAAATGGTGTTGGCATAACTGAATGGTAGTATGTAGAAGAATGCAAATAGATTCAAACCTGTCACCCTGCACAAAACTAAAGTCCAAGTAGATCAAAGACTTCAACATAAACCCAGCTATTCTGAACTTGATAGAAAAGAAAGTGGAAAGTACCCTTCAATGAATTGGCACAGGTGACCACTTCCTAAATATAATACTAGTTGCACAGATACTACGAATAACAATATGTAGAACCTCCTAAATCTGAGAAGATTCTATAAGTCCAAGGACACTGTTAATAAGGCAAAACAACAGCCTACATAGTAGGAAAAGATCTTCACCAACCCTTCAACTGACAGGACATGTTTCTAAAATACAAAGAGAACTCAAGTAACTAGAGCCACAAACCCTAAATAACCCATTTAAAAATGTGGTTCAGAACTAAAAAGGGAATTCTCAACAGAAGAATAACAAATGTCTGAAAGGCACTTGAAAAATTGCTCAACATCTTTAGCCATCAGAGAAGTGCAAATCAAAATAACTTTGAGATACTACCTTATAACTGTCAGAATGCCTAAGATCAAAAATACAGATGACAGCCTATGCTGAAAAGGATATTGAGCAAGAGGAACACTCCTCTGTTGTTGGGAGTGTAAACTTATATAGCCACTATGTAATGCAGTATGGCAGTTCTTCAGAACATTGGACATCAATCTCCCCAAGGACTCAGCAATAAATACCACTACTGGACATATAATCAAAGGACTCAATGTTCATAGTAGCATTGTTCATAAGAGTAAGAACTTGGAAACACTCTAGATGCCCCTCAATTGAAAAATGGATTAACAAACTGTTGTATAATCTACAGAGTGGAATACTAGTCAGTAGTAAAAAAAAAAAAACACCCTAAATTTTGCAGGGAAATGAATGGATTTGGAAAATATCCTCCTGAGGTAGGTATCACAAGACCAGAAAGATAAGCAGGAGACATACTCTCTCATTAGTGGACTTTAGACTAAAAGCAAAGCAAAAAAAAAAAAAAAAAATGCACCCAAGCCGTAAAACACAACCCCTGGAAAGCGTGGGATCCAAAGAAACTAGTTAAGACAGACTCCCACCCAGACAGAAACAGAGGAAAAGGGTCAATATGATAGGATAAATTAAAAATAATAAAATTTACAAAGAAAATGTTAATGAAGACATAAAGGTAAGAAAAATATTATGCTAGCTAACCCAGATTAGTGTTTGACTAGACTCTAATTGGTATAAAACTGAAATAACTATGTACATAAAGTAATAAAAAGTAAGAATTTTTTAAGATTGGTTTCAATTTTTTGTGGGACAGGAGTACATTAGAGTATATACTTAGTGTAATGTTGATATTACTGAGCTTAGCACTATAAAGTACAGGTAAGAAATTATTAGATAGAAGTACTACTCATTGTTTCAGATAAGAGTTTGCCATGAATGTTGTTACAGAGATTTTTGTCCTGTACTAACCCTCTGACCAATCAATCATTTTAAATATTATACCTTTCTTTTGTATATTATAAGATAACTAAAATTGTAATAGAATTGAATAGACTAAATGTGAAAATAAATATTAAAAATAATTAATAAAAGAAAACAGTTTTTAATGACATAGTTTTTTTTATATTATTTGCTAACATGGATTGAGGAATTTGCCAGAACCAGCAAAAAAAAATAAGACCATTTTCATACCCCAAAGTAAATTCATGTGCCTATGTAGACTGTTACAGGTATGATATAGGCAATTTAGAAGGGCTAGTTAAGTAAAGTCTGAAATGCACTTGTGGATTCTCTTGTCATTACATTACCTGATGGAGTACAGGTGCAAGTACACAAGGAAATTGAAGTTTTACTGATAGATTGAACAGTTGGCTTGAATATATAATAAGGCATATATATGTATTTTTATTAATATTATACATTAATGTATACTTAAAATATTTAACATTGTTTTTAACATTTTGTGATTTCCATATTCATAAAGTGTATATTAACATATTATATAAATTATGATTATAGAGGTCACAATTATATATGGGAAACAATATTAAAGCTTCAGAAACAGTAAAAGGAGGATCTCTGTTGCTAGATGTCAGCCATAGGTGACTTTAGCCAATATTGTATAGAGCAATTCTGCCTCATGTAGCAGAATTCTAATAAGTATTAAGATTAAGGTAATATTTAGAGCTGGTGAATTATAAAAAGTAGATTGTTTGAGCTCATAAAAACATTTTAATATCATATCCAGCACTCATATTGAGTTCAAATCACAAGGAATTTTAGCTATTATACAAAACTAAATTCAGCTACAATCTTTCTCACACGTACTCCCCTAGCAAAACTAAATGCTTTTCTAGTGTGAAGTTTACACAATGAGATAGAGAGAATTCTTTTATTATTTATTTATTTGTGTATTTATTTATTTATTTATTTATCAACATCTATTACTATATAAAAGATACATTTGTACTGAAATTTCTTTAAAAAGATACTGCACTGAGGAGATCTGAAAGGGAGAAATTTGATAAACACAGTTTTAAATTTAACAACAGTTGTAGTTAGCTTGCTCTTATGTCATATTAAATAATGAAAATAACTGTTCTCTGTGTCTCTTTTCTCTAAAATACATGGAACATAAAAAATAAAATCTAAGGCACCTCAAGCCAGGTTAGGCTCAGCTACAGATGAAGAAACAACACTAGGCCACATATTCTTAAAAAGAATTCTTTAGATAAGTTCAGTGGCCTGTCTAAGGAGTGGTAACCAGACAGGGACATAATGACTGGTATGCTGCTAGACTTTACTGAATGGCTGCTTAAGTTTCCAGCAGAGACAATGTATTAAAAAAGGAGAAAAATTCAAAATGTATTCTTTATGGAAAGTACTTGGAAAAGACAAGTAAGTAAGCCTAGGAGTGAAGGAAAGTGATTATTAATGAAGATGAATACAGGAGCAGAAATGACATGAAAATGAAGAGGAAACAAAAAGGCAAAAGTAGGTTCTTTAGAAAGGTCAGAAAAAATATTGTTTGTTTGCTAATTAAGGGAGAAAATATAATAAAAATAAAATATGAAGAAAATAGATGAATGTAATGTAACTCTATCAGAGAGGAAAGTAGACATCACTTTAAGCTCTATAGATATTAAAAGACTATGAGATCATACCATGACATTAAATTGTTCAACCATGAAATCACAAATGTTTTTCAAATCATAAAGAACTTATGCCTTGCTTTACAGGAAATAGTAATTTGAGGTAGATCACTGACCTAAATAAAATAAAGTAGAAATACATAGAAAAAAATCTTTAGTTCCTGTAGTCAGAGATGTCTCATGTAAGACACAGAATTCTTTCACAGGATATAAAAGAAACATTGTTTATTAAAATGTTAAATTGAAAATGCTAAAGAAAATTTGTCAAAACTAGTAGCATGATAGTCAAGATATCAGTAAAGTGAAAGAACAAATATAGTTATTGTTAAAGTGAATTCTTCAAATAAAAGTACAAAGAGAGGATATATTTGTAGCATTTTTCAGTCATGAAAGTTTGATAGAGAAAAGATAAGAGCTTTGGCAGATCAATAATGCATAAACAAAACATTAAGGAAAATGGAAACTTTTTAAAAGAAGAAACAGAATGGCCACTTATCAAATAAAAAAAAAATAACATCTTAAATCATTAGGGAATTCAAAAAAAGCCACATTGGGATGTTATTTGAATTTTAAAATAAAAGTAGATTTTTAAAATGATACAATATATACTTATATTGATCAGCCCCTATACTAACTACTCCCAAGTCCTTCGACATCTTCACTCCACAGTGAAGCACCACTAGAATTCCTAATGCAAGTGAAGATGAGGAGCAATGGAAACACATAGAAAATGAGTGAATTGTGATTTCAGAAACCATCTAACACCTTCCTATATTGCATTATTCAGAAAATTTTAGCATCTTTGTCTAATAAATTATAAGAATTCCAATTTCTTATAATAAGTAAAAAATATATATACAAATTGTTTATGCTAATATTAATATCTACTAAAATGCTACAAATATTTATAGTAAATGAATGGCCAAATTTTGGATTTTTACAAGAATCCCATATAGCAATAAAACAAAGTAGAAATTCTAACAAAAACAAAAATGTGAAAAAATTTAAAAAAATATTGTGTAGAACTATAGAGACCACAAAGGAAAAAATGCATAGAATGCATACTTTAGAATTTCATCTATATAAATTATAATAAATAAAAGAATTATGGAATCAATAGTGAAAAATCACTGCTGTTGAGCAGTAAATTTTGAGAATTTATTAAAAAATTATTTCACAAAAGTATATGTTATCTACTCTATTGTATAAAATATGTCTAAGTTACTGTTCACAAAGACAATTTACTTTACTATAACCTTGTCTTTACTTGTGCTTAAAAATAAATGGCAAGTCATTAGGAAATTAGCTATGTCAGGATATTTCCTACAAACACATTCAACATACTAGTGTGTGTATATTTTTAAAATATTTTATTACTCTGAAGCAAACTTAATAATAATAAATGTCATTAACCATACTTTATACGAATGTTTCTTATACTTTAATAAGTTGAAAATGAATAGGTAAATTCCTTTATCTAAATAAAACAACATATGTTTAAAAGTTTTTATTCTATGCAAATGTATTTGATGTCATTTTAGTATAAGTTTCATATATATATGAAATCTTTCTTATAGATATTCTCCTTTGAATGGAGATATCCTTAGCCCATTTATATTGAAGCCTCCTGAAAACTTCTTTTGATGTCTTCAGATCTATTTTGGAGAATAAAGTGTTTCAGTAACTTCAAGTTGAAACATTTTATTGTGTTCAAATTACAGCAATAATATCTACATATTTTTGTAACTTTTTTCAGCGATAAATATAAATATTGCTTTTGACCAAATTCTGAGCCTTATTTAGATGTTTTAAAAGGAGCTGTTTAAATTACACAATATTAAGCATATTATGATAACTATCTTATACTTTTATTATATTTATTTATTTTTAAATACATTTATATTAGAAAAATTAAAATATAAATACAGTGACTTGTAGCCAGAAGCCCATATTTCTACAAAATATCTAAGTATGTTTGAAAGTTGATGCTAACCTCTTTGTCATGTTAGTTATTAATAGATTGAATTTTGACAAGTAGCTTTAGGTTCACAGATAATGTGTAAGAAATAACAATTGCTTAGAGTATAGTGCCTCACATACACAGACGTGCATCAAAACATCTCCTTGTTTCATCATAGATAAATGCCTTTGAAACTTGGCCCCCTGTCCAGAGCGTATTCAGAGGTGAGCAGATTCCAGCTCCTGGGCCATCAAGAGAATTCTTCTCCAGGGCTGTATACACACCCCCAGCTCTGAGTTCATGCTCTCACACGTAGACTAAAGCTTAGCAAGAACTTCTTCAGCAATCCCTAGAGACAAATAGCAGGAGGGACATCCCAAGGCCAAGCCCTACCCCATGGGCAAGCTGCATCATCACAGACAGAAAACTTCCAATAGCAGACCCAAGTCCAGTGTAGAATCAAAGCTCATTCAGACCTCATGTCCAGAGCAGACAAGAGACACACAACCCCTTTAGCCAAAACTGACTAAGAGTGAACCAAGAAAGCAATGGACAAGTGCAAAAATACATATAACAATATAAAGAACAAAAAGGCAACACCAGAAGAAGCTGATGGTTCTACAACACCAAGACCTGAACAGAACAATGAAGAGGAAACAGAAGTAAACAATATCAAAAGCACCTTTCTGAAGATTTTAGAAGTCTTAAAAGAGAATATAAAAATTCCCTCAAAAAATAGAAGAAAATACAATCAAAAAATTGGAAGAGATAAATCCTTCAAAGAAAACTAGGAAAAGGAAAACTAACAAATGAAACAAAGATTCCAGGAACTAAATATTGAAATAGAAGCAATAAAGAAGGAACAAAGTGAGGCAAAGGTGGAAAAGAAAATCTGAAGAAAAGTATTGGAACTACAGATACAAGCATAAACAACAGAATCCAAGAGATGGAAGAGAGAATCTCTGAAATGGAAGACTCAATAGTGGAAATAGATATCAGTCAAATAAAACACTAAAACCAAAAAAAGCCATAACAAAAAACATTCAGGAAATTTGGTACACCATGAAAACACCAATCCTGATAATAATAGGAGTAGAAGAAGGAGAAGAATAACAGCTCAAAGGCACAGATAATGTATTCAATAAAATCAGAGAAGAAATTTAGGTTAGATTTCCAACCTGAAGAATTGGAAATGTCTTTAAAGATACAAAAGCTTACAGAAAATCAAATAGATTAGACCCCCCTCCAAATGTCTACTTGCAATATAATAAATCAAGCCACAAAACATACAAAACAAAAAAATTAAGAGCTGCAAAAGAAAAGGGCCAACTTACCTATAAAGGCAGACCCATGAGAATAACACCAGACTATTCAATGGAAACAATGAAAGCAAGAAAGTTCTGGTCAGAAGTTATAAAGACACTAAAAGAGCATGGCTGCCAACCCAGACTACTGTAACCAGCCTAACTACCAACCACCAAAGATGGAGTAAACAATATATTTTATGACAAAATTAGATTTAAACAATACCTATCCTGTATCAGGCCATACAGAAAGCACTAGAGGGAAACTCCAACCTAAGGATTCCAGATACACCCAGGAAAGCACAAACAATCAATAATCCCACAGAAGAAAAGCCCAAAGAAAGGAAATACACAGGCTACCACCAAAAATAATAAAAAATAACAATCAGTGGTCATTAATAATCATTAATATCAATGTACTCAACTCACCTGTAAAAAGATACACACTAACAAGATGGCTACAAAAGCAAATTTCTGCATACAAAAACATACCTCAACCACAAAGACAGACACAGGCTCAGAGTAAAGGATTGGGAAAAGATTTTCCAATCAAATGGCCCCAAGAAATAAGCTGGTGTTGCCATCCTAATATCTAACAAAGTAGAGTTCAAAGAAAAGTCAATCAAAAGAGACCAGGATGGACATTACTTATTTATCTCAGGAGAAATTGATCAAGATGAGATTTCAATCCTGAATACCTATTATAAGGGAACCTACATATGTAAAGATAAAACTATTAAAGCTCAAATCCCACATCAATTCTCACACTCTAACATTGGGATACTTCAATATCCCACTTTCACCCTTGGATAAAACAACCAGAAACAGACTCAACAGAGAAATAAAGGATCTAACAAAGGTTATGATGCAAATGGACTTAATAGATATTTATAGAAGCTTACACTATAACACAAAGGAATATTCATATTTCTCAGCACCCCATGGAACTTTCTTTAAAATTGACCAGACAATTGGTCATAAAGCAGATATCAATAGATAAAAAGTAAAAATATCCACTCATATTATATCAGACCATCATGGCCTAAAGTTAGAGATCAACAACAACAAAAATCACAGAAAGCCTACCAACTCATGGAAACTAAACTTGACCCTTGGGTCAAGGAAGAAATTAAGAAAGAAATAAAGTCTTCCTAGAATTTAATGGAAATGAATCAAAAACTTCCCCAAACTTACGAGAAATAATGAAAGCAGACTTAAGAGGAAAGTTCATAGCACTAGATAGCTATATGAAAAACCTTGAGAAATACCACACAAGAGTACTAACAGCATAGCTGAGAGCCTTAGAACAATTAGAAGCAAACTCACCTAGAAGGAATAGATAGCAGGAAATAATCAAACATAGAACTGAAATCAATACAATTGAAACAAAGAGAATATTACAAAAAAACAATGAAATAAATAGTTGGTTCTTTGAGAAAAATCAACAAGATAGATAATCCCATATCCAAACTAACCAAAAAGCAGAAATGAAAATGAGGACATAACAACAGACACTCAGGAAATCCAGAGAATTATCAGGTCATACTATGAAAATCTAAACTCCACTAAAATCGAAAACCTAGAAAAGGAACAGCTTTTAAACAGGTACCATTTACCAAAATTAAATAAGATCAGATTAAATACCTAAACAGACCTATAACCCTAAAGTAAATTGAAGCTGTCATTAAAAGCCTCCCAAATAAAACAGCCCAGGTCCAGATGGTTTCTGTGCAGAATTTTACCAGACATTCAAAGAAGAACTAATACCAATACTCCTCAAACTTTTCCATGCAGTAGAAACTGAAGAAATTTTGTGAATCTCTTTTTATGAGGGCATAATAATCCTGATACTCAAGCCGCTCAAAGATGAAACAAAGAGAATTACAGACCAATTTCCCTCATGAACATTGATGCAAAAAATCTCAACTAAGATCTTGTAAACCAAATGCAACAATAAAAAAAAGTCATTCACCATTATCAAGTAGGCTTCATCCCAAAAATGCAGGAATGGTTGAACATAGGAAAAACTGTAAATATCATCCATCATATAAACAAATTGAAGGAAGAAAATCACATTATCATATCTTTAGATGTTGAAAAAGCCTTTATCAAAATCCAACATTCATTTATAATAAAAGGCCTGGAGAGATCAGGAATACAGGGAGAATACCTAAATATAATAAAGGTGATTTACAAAAAGCTAACAGTCAACATCAAACTAAATAGAGAAAAACTCAAAGCAATACCATTAAAATCAGAAACTAGACAAGGATATCCTCTCTCCCCTTATCTATTCAACACAGTTCTTGAATTTTTAGCCAAAGCAATAAAAGAACAAAAGGAGATTAATTGCATACAAATTGGAAAATAAGAAATGAAACTATCTCTATTTGCAGATGATATGATTATATACATATGTGATCCACAAAATTCTATCAGGGAATTTCTACAGATGATAAACAGGATATAATATTAACTCAAAGAAATCAGTAGCCTTCCTGTACACTATAGATAAAAGGGCTGAAAAAGAAATAAAGGAAACCTCCTGTTTTATAATAGTTGCAAATAGCATTAAGCACCTCAGTGTAACTATAACCAAAGAAGTAACAGATCTGTTTGACAAAAACTTAAAATCACTGAAGAAAGAAATTGAATAGGATATCAGAAAGTGGAAAGATCTACCACTGATTTTATCTGATTCTGCAATTTCATTTCATAGAGATTGGTTTGTACAGCAGGGAACCATTACAGATTATCATTTTTTTTCACTTACCTGTGTGAATTTAAGTTTACCCCATGCTACCATTTCAATGTACAGAAGACTCAAACTTGGTTTAACTACCTGCTGACTCACATCTCGAATGCTTCCAAGGTTGAGCAATTACAGACAGGGTGCTTTGAACATCTGTGTATCAGTTATTATGAACTGAAGTTTTTATTGGGCAAAAATCAAAACCCAGATTGCCGACTCACATGGTAAGAATATGTTTGGTTTTGTAAGGCCCTTCCAGTGTTCTCCCCAATGGATGGAACATACTACATTCCTGCCAATGGGAAGTCCCACTAGCCCATATATCTCCAGCCATGTCAGCTATTTTTCTACTTGGGTGATACTATTTGAGTTGCTGGTGTTGTCTCATTATTTTTGTTCATTTATCAAAGATAGTATATTTATTTTTGATATTATAACATAATTGAAGCCTTTCCTGCTTCCCCTCTTTCCTCCAAATCTTCTCGCATATCCCTCCTACCTCTATTACATTCATAGCTTCTCTGTCTCTGTGTGAGTATGTGTGTGTGATAAGTGCATATGTGTGTGTGTCAGTATAATCTTCATGGTCTGCTTTTCTGTACATTTTCAGAGCAGACTCTGACATGACCTCCTGGACTAATCTAGAAATGCCCGCTTCACCTCCCAAGTTGGTGTTACAGTGGTACCAACATAACCATCCTATTTTGAACTAATTTGTATTTCATTGACAACATACCAAGGATGGCCAAGATTTCCAAAACAATTTTGCTCAACAAAAGAACCTCAGGAGGCATCACCATCCCCAACTTCAAGTTATATTATAGAGCTACAATAATAAAAACAGCCTGGTACTGGCATAAAAAACAGACTTGTGAATCAATGGAATAGAATTGAAGATCCTGTCATTAATCCAAAAACCTCTGAATATCTGATAATTGAAAAAGAGGCCCAAATACCAGTGGAAACAAAATAGTATCTTTAACAAATGGTGTTGGCATAGCTAGATAGTAGTGTAGAGAAAAATGCAAATAGATCCAAGCCTATTACCCCGTACAAAACTCAAATCCAAGTGCATTAAGGACATCAACATAAACCCAGCCGCACTGAACTAGATAGAAAAGAAAGTGGGAAATACCCTCCAATACATTGGCAGAGGTGAGCACTTCCTAAATATAACACTAGTAGCAGAGACACTAAGAAAAACTTAAGAAAACTTTCTTCACACACACACACACACACACACACACACACACACACACACACACACACAAAACAATAAGTGGGCCTTCCTGAAACTCAGAAGCTTCTGTAAAGCCAAAGACACAGTCAAAATGACAACCTACAGAATCGGAAAAGATTTTCACCAACCCTACAAGTGACAGATTACGGATCTCTAAAATATACAGAGAAATCAAGAAACTAGAGCCCAAAACCCTTAGTAACCCAATCAAAAAATGGGGTTCTGAAATAAAAAGGGAATTCTCAAGCAGAAGAATAACAAACGTCTGAAAGGCACTTGAAAAAGTGCTGGACATCTTTAGCCATCAGAGAAATGTGAATCAAAACAACTTTGAGATACCACCTTTCACCTGTCAGAATGGCTAAGATGAAAGTCACAGATGACGGCCTATGCTGGAGAGATTGTGAGCAAGGGGAACAGTCTTCCAGTGTGGGTGGAAATGTAAGCTTTTTCAGTCACTCTGGAATGCAGAATGGAGGTTTTTCAGAAAACTGAGAATCAGTGTCCTTAGGGATCCCATTCCCTCCAACGGAACACCTGAACCAGTGTTGATGTTGTGGTGAGGAAAACAGATCTGCCTGGAGTGGATGATGAGCTAAGGCACCTTGGGACTTTGGGACCTCCTGTCCTTACTGGGAGGAAATAAGGAGATGGGGAGAAGAGAGCATGAAAGGGAGGGGCAGGAGGGCAAATGGAGTTTGAACAAGGGGATACATGGATAAAATCTGAAACTTTATTCACAATAAAAATTTAAAAATGAAATCAAATCAAGCATTATTATATACATACATATATATGTATATAAACACAGATAGCAATAAATTATTTTAAAACCAAAGGAAAAGTTAAAATCTAATATAAAATATTAGTGGAAATAATATTCCTAAGAATCATGGTAGGATACAGTGTTTTGAAGGAGGAACCAAGCAACATGCATATAAACAAGGTAGTAGAAAATTCTGAGATGAGTAACACAAGAAGACAATGGTCACAAGTGTCTCAGATACGTTCATTGACAATTTTGGTGCCTAATATATATTTACTTGAAGTGTAAGGGGAAAAGTCAAGATAGTGTTTTGTGCCAAATTAAGTACTTAGTGGATATCTTCCAAAACATTCCAATTATTTTCCCAATTAGCTACAAGTAAAATCTTATAAATCTACAGATGATCACTAATCTTCTGCAGCACACACAACCAAAATATTAGGCAAAATATGAAGTTATATTACAAGTAAATGGATAAAAATTAAAAAAAAATAATTCAAAGGAGCCAAAGAAAAATTTTCTTGCACACACACATAATAAAAAACAAAACAAAACAAAACAAAAAAAAACCTGTTCATGTTTTTCCTGACTGTTCTAAGAAAACCAATACAAAAAAAGAAACTGAATCTCTCAAGGTCTTGTTGCATAAACACAATTTGCCACTAGCAGATGTGTGCTTTAAGGAAGGTATTCAGATTGAATGGAAAAGACAATGTTTAGAAGTACAATGCACACAGACAAAGACTACAAACATGGTCAATATACAGCAGGTCCAATCAAAGATAGGAGCAAGTATTCAGACTCTACCAGATGCATCTGGAGCTACCCTGCAAGAAATTGAATAGAAATATCCTAATCATAGACTTAAATAATCAAATAGCCTGGGTATAGTTCAAAAACTTATTATAAGTATATGTGAACCATTTAAAGCAAATGTTTAATAAAAACTTATAAAGATGGTAGGAATTGCAGATAATAAGCACTGTGCATAAGAATACAGTATTATGTTGAAGTCATCATTAAGATAACTATTAGAGATAAGGGAGGATTTTAATAATTATAAAAATATATTACAGTAGATATAAGTCCATATTACATAAAAACATTTACATACAGTTAAAATATTCAAATTAAATAAAACAAATATTAACTTTAATTTTTTCATTTTTATATATCTGTAAATTTTTTATTTTCCTCAGTTATTTTTTTGTTAATTTTTTGTTTGTTTGAATAAAGTATCATTTTTTTATCCATGTATCCCCTTTTTCAAACTCCCTTCTCCCACCTACCCCTACAAGTCACGCTCTCTACTCCCCATCTCCTTATCTCCTCCTCAGCAAGGACAGGCGGTCCCAAGGTCCCAAGGTGGCTTAGTTCGACATCCACTCCAAACATGTCCTATTTCCTCATCCTAATATCAAGACTGGGTTGGGTGTTCCTCTGGAGGGAATTTACTCCAAGGTGTCAGCCCAAGGTGCTTCAGATCCCAAGCTGTTCAGTGGTTGTGGTTTGCAGCTTGGACAATAAAGATTTGTTTTTTATTTAAAGTCCACTAATGAGTGAGTACATCCCCTGCTTATCTTTCTGGGTTTGTGATATCTCACTCAGGAGGATATTCTCCAAATCCATCCATTTTCCTGCAAATTTTAGGAGATCATTTTTTCTTAATGCTTCATTGTGTAGATGTACTAGTTTGTTAATCCACTCTTCAGTTGAGGGGCATCTAGGTTGTTTCCAGGTTCTTGCTATTACAAATAATGCTGCTATGAACATAGTTGAGCTGATGCTTTTGGAGTGCAAATGTACCTCTTTTGTTATATGCCCTATAGTGGTACTGCTGGCTCCTTGGGGATATTGATTCCCAGTTTTCTGAGAAATTGCCATACTGCATTCCAGAGTGTCTGAACAAGCTGACACTTCCACACACAATGGAAGAGTGTTCCCCTTGCTCTACAACCGCTATAGCATAGGTTTTCATTTTTGTCTTTAATCTTAGTCAATATGACAGGTATAAGGCAGTATCTCAAAGTTTTTTGATTTGCATTTCTCTGATGGCTAAAGATGTGGAACATTTTTTCAACTGCATTTCATTCAGCAATTTGTAATTCTGCTGAGAATTCCCTTTTTAATTCTGAATACCATTTCTTTAATTGTGTTATTTAAGGTTTTGGGGTCTAGTTTCTTGAGTTCTTTATATATTTTAGAGATCAGTAGACTGTCCTTTTGTCTTGTTGTCTGTGTCCTTGGGTTTATAGAAGCTTCTCTGTTTCAGGAGGTCTCACTTATTGATTGTTGTTCTTAGTATCTGTGCTACTACTGTTACATTTAGAAAGTGGTCACCTCTGCCAACATGCTGGGGAGTATTTACTACTTTCTTTTCTATCAAGTTCAGTGTGGCTGGGTTTATGTTGAGGTCTTTGATCCACTTGGAATCGAGCTTTGTGCAAGGTGATAGGATTGGATCTTCCTGCATTTTTCTATACACTATCATCCAGTTATGCCAATACCATTTGTTAAAGATACCATCTTGTTTCCACTGAATGTTTTGTGCCTCTTTGTCAAAAATCAGGTGTTCATAGGTTTTTGGGTTAATGTCAGGATCTTCAATTTGTTTCCATTCGTCCACGTGTCTGTTTTGATGCCAGTACCAGGCTGTTTTTATTACTGTAGCTCAAATAACACTATAGAGCAGCATTAAAATTTTAAGTGCCATAATTATAATAGGTTATCTCTGTACTTCAATAAGTCAGGAAATAATTTAAATCCAAAAGTGCATAAAGAATATGGTTTTGCCTCCAGAATGAAGCCAGGAGTCTGATGTTGGAGACCACAGCAGACATGGCCCCTTTCCTGTCATGTTTTTCAAAAATGCCCAGGACCTAGCAATTCTTCTCTTTTATGTTTACCCTGAAAACTAAAATAACAAAGCATAAAATACATTCTTACAAACCTGTGCATTGATTTTTTTGAAAATTCAAAAAAATATCCAAAATAATTCTGCCTAGGGAGCTTGGATGATGGACATGAAGAGGTTATAGACCTTATTCTGCAAGCTAACTATGTGTGAGACAGACACGACCCTCCACTTGCACTCAATCTGCAGTTTGTTGTTTATTTCAAAGAAATAAAATTTATATCTATGCAAAATCTACATATGAATGTTTCATCTAGCTAGAGCAGGGTATAAAGGCTCATTTATAATCATGATCAACATGACCTTTAATAAATTTTGAAAAATTATTAGGGAAGAATCAGTAAATGTTTAATTGGTAAATCATATACAGCTGCCAATTGAGGTCAAAACCTTTTCACATTAGCATATATTATTTAAGGTAAAGATCTGTTATTATCCATTTAGTATGAATGGCCTCTGTTGCATAGTTTAGTCTCTGCTTTTCAATACTAACTCTGTGGTCTTGATTTAACCTTCACAGATATTTTTGTTTTCTTCCAATTATATAGTAACACATTAAAAGAACACTGTGAGAAAAACAATGACTATGCATTGTACAGGATTTTATTATTTGTTTTTTGGTTGTTTCTTTGTTTGTTCACATTGCACACCCAAGAATCACACCCTGGCTTCACACAGATGAGTTAAAATCCCCACAAATGATCCGCATCCAGAGTCAAACATGAAGCCTTAAAATAAATCGATCTAAGTTATCTATTGAATGTTGAAGTAGTATGATTTTATGAGTGCATACTAGGTTATGAAATATAGTTTTTATTAATGATCAGAATTCTGAGAATTATTTCCATGGTAGCAAATGTGACCTTCAAGATTAAGGGCTGTATTACATTCATCTTTAGTTCTACACCATTCTCATCTGTTTTCTGCTTTGCCTTACTCTTCTTCACCTCTCCATCCTCTTCTGTCCTCTCTGTTTCATCTCATTTCCATCTTCCCTTTCCTTTCTTCTTTCTTTTTTCATTTTATTCTTTCTTCTTCCCTTTCTGATTCTTTCTCTTCCTTTCCACATCATTTCTAGTTTTCTTCTTCCACTCTCTTTATTATATTTCCTACATCTAGGTTGTTTCCAGGTTCTTGCTATTACAAATAATGCTGCTATGAACAAAGTTGAGCTAATACCTTTGGAGTGTGAATGTGCCTCTTTAGGGTATATACCCAGAAGTGGTATTGCTGGGTCCTTGGGGAGATTGATTCTCAATTTTCTGAGAAACCACCATATTGCATTCCAAAGTGGCTGAACAAGCTTACACTCCCACCAACCATGGAGGAATTTTCCCCTTGTTCCACATCCTCTCCAACATAGGCTGTCATCTGTGCCTTTTATCTTAGCCACTCTAATAGGTGTTAGGTGGTATCTCAAAGTTGTTTTGATTTGCATTTCTCTGATGGCTAAAGATGATGAGCACTTTTTCAGGTGCCTTTCAGTCATTTGTAGTTCCTCTGCTGAGAATTCCCTTTTTAGATCTGTACCCCATTTTTTGACTGGGTTATTCAAGGTTTTGGGATCTAGATTCTTGAGCTCTTTATGTGACTCACTCTTGAGGGAGGGGGGACAAAACTGGATTTGCCAGGAGTGGAGACTGAACTAAGCATTATTGGGTCAGTGGGACCATAGGACTGTCTGCTCCCTGCCCAGGGAGGGGATGGGGAGTTGTGGAGAAGAAAAAAATGACCTGATGTGGTGGGAGGGGGAAGGGACCTTGAATAAGGATATACAGGGATGGAAAAAAAAATTTCGGAGAGAAAGCTGAACACAAAGTAATATATGTGTAGTAATCTTATTTGCATTATCACCCTTGATAATCATGCTTATGATTTTTATCTTCTTTATAGTTATTGTTAACTTATCAGCATTTTAAAATCATTTTACTGTTTTTCTTGATAAATACAAAATAAATAAAGAAGAAGAAAAAAAAAGAAAATAATTAACATCCAGAATTCCATTTGCCTCCAAGATTATGTAACACCATTTCACTTTACAAATAAAAATCCTGAAGATTAGAGGAAATAATTTGCTCTGAACCTGTGACCTTAAAACAAATATTTCCATCATCTCATTTCAACCCTTAAACAAAAAAATAAAATTAAGTGTAACAATGTTCAGGGTAAAATGGATAAATATAATTTGCAATTCAGTCAGAGTGATCATAGTTTATGCTTGTTATGAAAGTTAACTTGCATTTTTGAAATTTGGTTATATCTTTAATTACCTATAAGTTCTTCAAATCCCTAAATTTTTATTTCTAGGATTAAAGAACTTTTTAGTAATATCATTAAAAACATTGGCTTTAAATAATTTTCCATAATGAAGCTATGTTTCTTCTAGTTCTGCTCAATTTCATCACTGCACACACCAGTGTGTTAATACTTGTTTCTATGTTATGAGACTATAGAAAGCCAAAGCACCCTGTTTGAAACACTCTGAGGGAGCTGTTAATATTTAGACATTACTTCTTGGAATCAGGCTTAGTGCTGCAGAGGAGGAAGAAGAACCAGGTTCAAGGTTAACATTTAAGAAGAATGTGGGGTTTATTGTGTTTTATAAAGCAAACCACATTGCAACATGTTTTTTTTCAAAGGTAAATGCTCTATTGGACAGTGTGCTTCAGTTCCTAACACAATTGAAAAGTCATTTGCTGACAGTAAACCAGTGGCAGGTGTGCTTTCCTATTGACAGCTGGGACTCGGACATGGATCACAGACAAACTCTGATGGCAGGGTTAGAACATCTGGAGCATTTGGTCAGATTTCAAAAGCTAATTTGAGTGGACTGCCTTCTTCCACTTCAGAAAATAAAAAGAATCATGAGTACTGGAACCACATTTGCATTGTGATGAGTCAACAATGTATTTATTTCTTATTAAATATGGAGACAAAAGCAGCAAAGAATATCAGCAGTGCATAATCTAAAAATTTGTTTTTATACAAAGTTTGCTGTAATCGCTTCCTGGAATTACAATTTCCTTTGATATTTTAAAAGCAATTGATTGATAGAAAATAAATTAAAATTTAATCCTTATTAATTTGTTTCTGAGAAGCTGTGGTACTGACGTATAAAGTAAAACAATTCTACTGCTTGACAAGCTAATAAACTAGGTATTTTTTTCTAATTTTTTGTTGGGAATATATCTGTCTAATTCTCATTAGATAATATTTCTTCCAACATTGCATGAAACAATATCACTTAATCTTCAGAAATATTCTGAGAGGTAATAGCACATGACATCATCTTATCCATAGGCAAGTAAACTCAGAGCCTAAATCAAGATGATATCTCAAGCTCCATGACAAAAACAAAGCAAAAACAAGAGCAAAATATTCTCTCTCAGGTTAGAATTACAATGATCCACTCTCTACTATGTATCCAACTGAGAATTGGATGCTTAGCTTTCAGAATGTATGAGGTTGGTAAAGATATCCCACCTCCTCAATTTAATCCTCATAAACAAGGTCACATTATGGATATTAATAAAATTTTCCCCAATACAAACATAGGAGATACTTGAATTTGCAAATGTTTAGAAAAATGAAATAGAAACTTTAATTATGCTTTAAAATACAAACTGTTTATTTCTAGATATAAGACAATAATAATCATAATATCTCAACATCTATCTGTTTTAGGATAATTACCTTTAGCCAACTTGTTATGCAAGAAAAGAACCAGGCTGAAGGCAAGAACTCTCCCAGTGAAGCTCACATACCAGAATTCTATCTGCTACAGATTCCAGAACATCTTAAAGTAATGTATGACTTGATGGGAGCCTGATGTCTGAGAATTGATACTGCTTTTACACAGTTGCTTTTGATTAAGTTGGGAAAGTTTAATTCAAACTTCACCTTTCAGCTTCTCATATTATCTCAAGGAGTAAATGGGCAAAAATCCAGAAATATTAATTGCAAACTCAATCACTGTACTCATGTGGGCTGTGGAATAGAGAAAAACACTTCCAAGCAATTTGTCTTCAGTGTTGTGCCAGTAAGGACATGGCTTTTTCCAGTACATGTGCTGGAGGATGTCCATTCAAATGAGATTTGAGTATTTTATGGATGAATGTGTGACTAATGGCTAGAGACTAATATATTCTCCTGCCCTCTCATTATGGAACCAAAGTATTTATTTACTAGTGCACACTATGATAAATGGCTCCACTTAAATATTTTTCTTTTGATTCCACTAAATCATTTTTAGATTATACCGGTAGTTATTCATGGAAAAAAGACATTATTTTGGGAGTGGGTTTTCAAGAAAACAACACAGTGTTAAATATCTTTAAAGCAGTGCATTCCAGCACCACACATGATAAAAGGAACAATCATACCCATTCTGGGACCTGAAAATGTTGGTCCTAATGTTTGGCACCTGAAGAAATTGCCCATGAAATGAACACTTAGAGCTGACTCATTAAAATTCAGCTTTAGTGTTTCAAATGACTAAGAATCTCTATATAGGTACTGAGAAATAGAGATTAAAAAAAAAGTGCAGGAGAATGCCAATGCCTTCAACTATGCAAGAAATGTAAATTTTCAAGAATCTGCTCCTTAACATACACAGTGTCAAGACAGGACCATGGGTCAAAATGATTATTAATTCCAAGCACATTCAGTCACTCAATAAAATAAAACTTACTGGCCAATTATAGCTTTGTGTTTAATTTGTACTCTTATAGCTATACACATTTTGCTTTAACTTAGTTTTCTTTTCTTATAACATAGCCAAACATAGGATAAGATATGATGAAAAAAAGATAATCATTTTAAACAATAAAATACTAAGACTCTGTTCTAAAATTAGATTTTTTTCAAAACACATAAGTTATATAAGTTATAATGCATATTTCAATTTTGGATCTCTTTTTGGAAAAGACACTGAAATATTATCAGAATATATGTTCTACAAATATTATATATATTATATATAAACTTTATATGATATATACTTTTTATCAAGGGTTTAACATATGACATATATTTCTAGATGATTCTAGAGCATTTTCAAACACATTTAACATACCTTTTAGAAAAAATATAGGGAAGCATTTGTTTTTAATATCTATTTTTATTACTTTTACAATTATATATGTGTGTCTATGATCTTAACACATGAGCCATCTCAGTCCTAAGGTTGTATTCTTTATATTGATTATCTATGTAGCCCAGTGTATCCTCTATACTTACTGACCCAGTAAACAATATTTTTAATTAAGACGTGTTTTTTTCTTTTTTTCTTTTATAACCATCCACTGTTCTTCCTCCCTCCTCTTCTCCCAGTCCCTGTCATCTCTCCTATTTCTTATCCCTTCCTCAAAAGGGGTAAAGCTTCTCTTGAGTGATCAAAACAGGCTATGATAGCAAGTTGAGGCAAGAACTAGACCTTCCTTTTGCATTAAGGCTGAGAAACAAATCCGACCTTAGGGAGTGGGCTCCAAAAAGTCAGTTCATGTACTACAGATAATTCCTGATCTTATAGCCAGGGGGTCCCTATCAGATCAATCTATGCATCTGTCATCCTCATTCGGAGGACCTCCTTCAATTCTACGCAGACTCTCCAGCTGTTAGTGTAGCATCCATGAACTCTTACAAGCTGGAGTTGGTTCACTCTGTGGACTTCGCCATATGTTCTTGATCCCTGTCCCCCTTGCTCCTCTAGCTGTTCTCCCCTCTTTTCTGCTGAACTCTAGTGCTGCCAAATAGCTGACTGTGAGTGTCCGCATCTGATTTCATCAGATGGGTCCATTGTATGGGTCTTTCTGGGTCTGAGTTACCTCACTCACTAATGATTTTTTTTTTTCTAGTTCCATTGATTTGACTACAAATTTTATGATTATCATTGCTTTTTGCTGCTGAGTAATACTCCATAGTGTAAATGCACCATATTTTTTTTTTAAAAAAAACATCCATTCTTTGGTTGAAGAGCATCTAGGTTGTTTCCAGGTTCTGGTTATTATATATATGAACATAGTTGAACAAATAAGTAGATCAAGGGGATAAATATTGCAAAGGGACTCTCCTACACACCCAAATAAATGTCCAAGTGCCTGGAGAACTCTGCTAATTTTCATCAGCTCAATAGATGTTTCTTCGGCAATCCTTTTAGCAGATCAATGTGAAGGGTGGCAAGGTTGATGGGGAATTTTTGTTTAAAATTCAGAATTTGGGACTCCAGCTTAGAGCAACTGAATATATGAACTATAAGCCACATATTCATATTTTTGTCTATTTCTAAGAAAGTTCTCTTGAGCATTTTAGTTTTCAACTTAATCTTAAATTAAATAATTTTTTACTTCTTGTGCTAAAATCTCTAGAGTGGATATTGGAATTCATATTTCCTAAAAACTACTTAATAGAATTTTGGAAGTTATTAAAATTAAGAATCATGTACTAATGAATAACTCAGTGTCTCTGGTCTTTTTAGCATGACTTTCCCAATAATCACAGAGCAGTACCTCCCTTTGGATACATCAGCACTTAAAAATAGAGACTTGCAGTTAAAAATGTGTATGTTAATTCCCAAAATACCTTTTTCTTCCTCCAGGAAACCAGATTAAGAAAAATGAAGACATAACTCCTAGTTCTTTAACATCTATTTAATGCTACTATATTTATAAAGTATGCTGAATTGCTTAAATTCAAATTGATTGAGATTCCATTTAAATTGCAAATGTTGCAAAACCTGTTGTGTCCCGTTAACTGTGTTAATAATATATAATTTTTAGTAAATTAAAAATAAGGTAATAATCAAATATTTTATTTATACTTAATCATATTGATAAAAACTATTAATAAAATGTGAAATATAATCTACTGTTTTTTTAAAAAATATTAATTTCATTTAGCACCTACAAACATTTGGAAGTTGAGAAGAGCTGAGTGGTAGAACACACGCTTAGTGTACTGAAGGCCCTTTATTTAGTCATTGGTACTGAAAAAAAATTAACATTTGAACCTGCACTTTTAATCTCACAAAACTTCATTTTTCTCTCGTATAGATATCTCTGAATTTAAAAACAATCAGTTTTTCTTAATATTAACAATTATGAAGATTATGTATAAAGGGTCTATTGTTATGATGAATATAATAAGTTCATTAAAGTTAAAATAAAAAGCTTGCAATATTTGAATATCCATGATCACAAAAAAAAAACACCTACAGAAGAACTGGCCACTTTCAAATGTTTGGGCATATTCACACAAGAATGGCTTTATGTGAAAAAGGTGTTTTTTTTTTCTTTTATTAGACCATTTTTATTTAAATTTCATTCTTAATACTGGCTATGCTTGTTATTATTATACAAAAGATATTTTTAAATAAAGAAAATGGTTCTTCTGATACAAATGTCAAAAATATGCTGTAAATGCATTTTAAAGATTTTTTTCACATTTTGTAATGTATTCCCAGAAACTACACTCTACTATTCACTTTTATGCAATGATGAAAACAACCATATGCCCTTGCTGAAAAGGACACAGAACATTAAACTTTAACCCTCATCTCTGGGATTCTGAAGCCCTTATATGTTAAGCTGACAAAGATGAAATGAAAAAGAAAATTAGATACATGAACACGACCAAATAACCCTCTCTAAACTCTCAGTTGATGGTGTCATTGATGGGAGAAAACCCATAACTTCATTTTTCTTCTCCCTCATAGGCCAGAAATGTCAGATGAATTTATAAGTATGCTATGATGAATATAGGATGAAACATTTAAACTCAGACTAACAACTTAAATATGATATTTTCTGCATTTAGGGTTTGATTTGCTTCCTCCAAGGTTCTATCACCAGTTGACCCCACCTTTGTGTAGTTTTTTTTTTTTTTTTGTCATCCACTTTCTACCTGTAACTCCAAGTTCATTGAATAATTTTACTTGTGGCCAACACAAATAATTCAATAGGCAATGCCCAGTTAAATATACAGTTGTAGAAGAATATAGTGTAAAATAAACAGATGGACAATGAATACTGTTTTTTTTAAAATGTTAAAAATCCTCAGCTACAAAATGCTATGTAAAACTACGTGGAGAAGCAGTTTTACCCAAAGCAGAATACATATACACATATGCATATAATGTTTATATAATTGGATGTTATTAATCTTTAAAGAAAAAATTAAAGCCCTTATGAATATTATAAGGTGATTGAATAAATTCATTCTATAAAGAAAATCACTTAAATTCATAATAAGACAACACTGTTGAACAAGAGAAACACATTTCTAGCTTTGTCTATCCTTAAGCAGTTTTGTCATTTGTTCACCTACGCCAATGGGGAAATTTTTTTCTACTTACAACTAATTTTTGAGGCATACCTTTATGAATTTAGAGATTTTCCACACACTGTGCTCCTTGTGATATTGTGCACACATTTCCTATTATAATCAAGTATCATGTCTTATACTGTTAAACAAAACTTAATGTAAACTGTTACATTAATTGTCCTGTTATGTAATGTCAAAGTTTTAATGAGTGACAAAGAAAGATGCATAGATATGAATAGTGATTTATAGTTGATAGATGTTTAGTAGCTAGGGGGTGATATTTGACTTGGTAAAGACTCCAAAACTGTTAAGTACCCTACTGGACTGTTTCCTAACCAAGAATATTTTGCTTGTGCTCTTCAAATAAAGCTAGCCTGAAGATCAGAGGACAGAGTTAGCCACTAGTTAATCATAGAGGCCAAGTTGTTGTGGTGCACTCCTTTAATCCCAGCACTTGAGAGGAGGGAGGCATAAAGATCAGGAGTTCAAAGCTACTCTGGGCTACACAAGATAAAGTCTAAAACAGAAACAGAGCCACGAGTTGGAGACTCACTCATTTAATCCCAGCACTTGGGTTCTTATGCCTCTGATCTTTGTATTTGGGAGGCACATACCTTTAATTTTAGCACTAGGGAGTTGGAGACAGCAAGCAAAATAGCTTGATAGTTGTGAGATGAATATAGTCAGGGCAGAGACAGGAGTAGGCCTCCTTTTCGGCTGGAGTTGGCAAGGTCAGAAGTGGCTGTGGCTTGCTCCTTTATCTCTTGGATCTTCCAGCATTTACCCACATATCTGGCTCTAGGTTTTTATTATTAAGGTCAATTAGAATCTACAGTACAAGAACATCACCTAGCATGTACATTTCCTTAGTGTGCCCTTTAAATAGGAGAATGAATGGTTACTAAATAATAAGAATCTATGACAGAAAGTGTGAACAGAAAAGAGGACAAGGCAAAGACACTTGAGTAAGTTAATGAAGAAAATGGATTTGCCAATCTTATTTGGTCAGATAAGAAATTTATTTCAAGCAAATCACATTTTGTTAATGCTTACTCTGCTCTTGTCTTTATAAAATAAGGACAATAATTGGCTATCAGACTCTAACATTATCTCTAAACTCATTCAATGAGCTAGTCATATTTGAACATCAGCATTTTAATAGCTAAATAGTTGCTATAGGATATAACATATTTAAAGAAAAGTAGCTCACAAAGTTGAGATTTCTTTAAAAAATACATTTTGAGCCTCAAGTTAAAAAAAGTCACTTTTAGAGATTGATATCAGGTGATCCCAGTGGCAGTTTATTAATAATCTGTCATGAGAAACTGACACATCAGGAGCTGAATTCTGCTCGGATTTACAATGAAATTTCTTCTTCTTTTTTTTTTTTCTATCGGAATTAAATACATTCTGTGGAAAGGCTTTAGTAAGCTTTAATATGCTTTAAACCCACTTTTTGTAACCACAATTACTGCCTTTCTTAATACTTCACTATCAACAAGCCAAATCTTGATTTTTCTCAGATACCCATGGTATACCAAACAGAAGCAAGATAACACACACACACACACACACACACACACACACACACATTTCTGTAAAAGTTGTTATGTTTGCTTCAGACAATTGGAAAGGTCTTACCAACTAAATGACTTGTCCCTGAAATGGTAGGTGCAGAGGATAAGCCAGATAGAGGATGGAAATCAGATAAAGTGAGTATTAAAGTTAAGCCATGGGGATTCACAGGTGGATGATTTACTAAATCAGAATTATATTTAAGCTAGTCATACAGAAATAACCTGCTCAATAGGTGTGAAAAAGAAAATCCATATGCATCCATAGAGAATGGTTTATATTACAGGCTCCACTACAAGGACACAGCATGGAACCTGCCCTTTACAAATACCAGCTAAATGTTATGATAAAAAAATTAAATTTCAATATATATAAAATATTATGCTACCATCTATTACCTAAAATATTTTGCATGGCCCATATTAATTCCAGGTTTTCAAAGGTATATTAGCTGTATGAGACCAGCAAGAAAAAAGCTATATTTAGTAATAAGAAGTGGAATTTTAAGGGTTGATTGTAGAACTGGATAAAGTTCAGAGTTTGACTTAGGTTTTCTACAGCAATTATAACAATATATAATATATTATTCTATGAATATAATTATAGTACTAGTTTCTATACATTAAACAGACAGAAATATACTTATTACCTAAGCTAAGATCCATAATATCAGATTCACTTTTTCTTATTTCATGATTTAATTATTATTTAAATAGCCAAAATAGGTTTTTATTTTATGATAAAATTCTATATGTTTCTTTCAATACTATGAAGGTTTTTATGTCACACATAGCTTAAATTCTTTATATCCCATGTCTGAATCATTTAGTTAATAACTTATGGCAATGGCAATAACCTGTATTGTTTTGGGAATCATTTGTACCACTTCCTACTTTCAATCATAAGCTCAAGAGAATGTTTCCCATATCTGGCTTGGTGTCATGATTTTTGCTAGACAGTCTCTGGTCTGTGGCTCTTGGGTAACCTGATGTGGTACTGTTACATTTTATACATACATGGTGTTTTTTTTTTTTCTGTGTGTGTCTGTGCTTTGTATCTCTGTGTGTTCATACATATATGTACTTTTAGTTTAGACTATAAAATTCTGTTTCTTTATGGCCTTTTCAAACATTCATAGTAATATCTGCCTCTCATTTCTGTTTTTCCTCTTTATTGCTCCTCTTTCCCTCTCCACTTTATTCCCTTCCCCTTGTTTTTCCTCTTTCTCCCCTCATAGCACCTATATACTATTCTCATATATTGGAGAGTTTTTTGTAAGTTATCTAGGGCTGGGGGAATTCAATAACCCTACCTGGCTACAAAGCCTGCAAACCACAACAATTACCAATATGGCAAGATGTTTATAAAGTGCAATATCAGCCCTATAATCTTGTGGATAACTAACAGTGGCTTATTGGCCTGACTAGATTTGTTTCATAATTTGGGATTTTATGCCTTATTGTATATATCTAGCTAACTATTCATGGCAGGAGAGGTTGCAGTGCCTAGAGGATAATCCCCTGCTGTCATTGACCTAAATCAATAAAGTTTCTAACTGTATTTTAAATACCTGTTCTTATACCAAATGATATTCTCAACTCTATGTAAGATGTTTTTGGCTTTTGCTGTTGTTTTGTTGGTTTATTTTTCAGCAAATGGAGATTATTACAAATATATCCAGTTAGGGAACACCAGGAGAGCTAGTGAAAGGTCTTATAAATCATATAATGAGGAAATTACCTATAAGAAAGTATCATAAAAATATGATATGATCCATGAAATATTAAGAGTGTGGTTGCCTAAACAATGACAGAACAATGTCAGTATCAGTTAAGGTGCTGACATGGATAAGAAAACTATCAAAAGACTCCACCCAAATATTAGAGATATAGATAGTTAATAGCTGCAAAGAGAAGATGTATTCAGGTTTCACCATGTACATGCTTGGTTTTCCAGACTCCAATAGTCAGTCCTAAGCACATGTACACGTATACAATATGCCAAGTACAATTAGTTTTGTTAGTATATACATGTGTATGTAACAAACATAACTAAGAAAGAGGTCATGAATTCAAGAGGTGTTAGGGAAGACAGAGGAAGCTTTCGAGGAGGAGAGGAGAGAAAGAAGTGCAAATAATATAAATATAATACTCACGTAGATAATTCCAAAAAAATAAAAATTTAAATGATTATAATAATCCCATATCTATCATTTTCCTTTTAAATATTATTTTCATGTAAAACTTTAGTTATGTGATGAAATTTCAGTAACTTCTTGCAGCTAACAGCTCAGAAGAATTGGGTGGGGTGGGTTCAACAGGAGATAAGCACATTGAAGAGAAAGAATTATTGTGAGATTTAGAGTGTAAGCACTTTTTTCTCTCGTAATGTAAGTAAAATTTTGTTTAAAAACCAAAAGCAGTTTTGTTAAAAGAAAAACACTCAACTGAGATGTGTCAGCTGTATATTGTCTGTGTATTGGTTCTGTGGGTCCTTCAAAGTAATAAAGCATTCTTTGAAAATCACACAAGGAACTTTGACTTTTGACATTTTCTTTAACATACTTTGCCTGGTTCTCTTGATGGTGGGTACAACTGGGCATCCTTCCTTTCACACATGTCATCTCAAAGGTCAAGGACTCACCCCTACAGTGTATAAAATGGTTTGCTAAGCTTCAGTGGCCCACAGGCTAGTTGTACTAATTGTATATTTGCTTGATTTATTTTCAATGTTTGTGTTTATAGTAAGACTTTGCTATAATAAGTAAGTAACTGAAGGTGGACTTTGTGGGTTTAAAGCTAGTTTTCATTTCTTGTTTCCCTTCTATCTGCTTCCTACTTACAGATGAAATGAATTTGTTTGGTTTCCTGATGGCCAGGTCAGTGTTATGTTACTTTTGCCACATCATTTTCCTTCATGATGGACTGCATCTCCTCTAGAACTCTAAGCCAAAACCCTTCCTTCAATAAATTACTTTTTGGGAGACTATTCTATCAAGGCAACATAAAAGTGAATGATACAAATACTGAGTGCTTTCCTTTTGCCAAATATTTCAACTACTGGTCCCATGCATTATGTTCTTTTACATTACACTGTCCTGCATAGGATATTCTCCCTTTTATGTTATGAAAAGCATTTCTTGCTCTTCCTTTTTTAAAAAGTAGTTTTCCCAAAGATTCTCTGATGATATGACTTCTATAGAAATAGTGGTCATTGTTCACTCTCAACCTTGTGAATGGGATGCTCTGGTCATCAGAAGCAGCTGAGAATCTGTGTGATATTCAACTTGTTTTGAGAGATGCAGTGATGAGAACTTTGAATAAATGAGTAAAAACTGTTTGCCAAGCAGATTTTAGTAGCAGTTTTTGTTTTTGCTAAGTTCACAGAGGCTACATCCAAGACATTTTATTCTCTTTATTTTTCCAGTTTTCTATTGTTTAAAAACAGGTTATTTCAGTTTTTATTTATTGTAATGCAATCCTTAAAGATAAAGAAATGTAATTATTATTTGTTGCCAAGGTAGTTTTACCAACTAGTAGTTATGTTAAGCTGCTCATTCCTGAATTACAGTGGAAGGTCAGGAAGGACCATCAAATAAGCTCCTGTGTTCTCATTATTATTCTACTGTTGCATCCAGCAAATATACTGGCCACTACTGAAGATGTGCTTTGTTTAGAAAGATTGTCTATGAGCCTCCAGTGACTAATCCCATACCACTCTAAAATGAACAGATCACAGCTCTCCTTCCACATGATATTTCTTCATTTTACTTAGATTATTTCTTTTTTTCATGTGTAATTGCTCTGTAGAATTAGTTTATATTTAGTTTCTTTATTTTTTAAAAAAGAAGTCTCTGATATATTACTGAAAATGTTATCATATTTGTTTTCTGGTATAATTGCATTGTTTCAAATCCAAATTAAAAGACTTTGCTACCTGTCATGTCTGTCAGAAAACTTAAAATGAAAAAAATCTACTAGTTTTTAAATTACTTACACTTTCCAGATCATTTGTGTTATTTACTTTATCTCATACAAAATCATGTGTATATTTTTTGAAAATTATTTTGTTTTCTATTAAGTATTTCAGTAATTTCTCATACTATTATTATCAGAAAGTTAAGATTATTTGTAAGCAACATTTTTATTACACTTACAACCATGCAATTACATATATTCATGTAATCTCTACAAAGTGCAAAAAAATCATTCAGGAATCAATATGGCAAGTAGGTTGTATAGATTTCAAGATCTCTATTAGGAAACCAACTTCTTCTGGATAATTAGGAACCTTTTTTCTATAAGAAAAATCTAGAGCTTGCCAAGATAAAGTGAGAGAAAATGACTTGCTGAGAAGCAAATGGCCAGGGTGTGTAATTTGAACAGAGTATTCTGGCTTGAGACATATTTTTTCTCTTTCTTTAGTTTCCTTTCTTTTTTACTTCTCTTTATACAATCATTTTTTTTATTATTCTGAGGCAGTCTTATGCAGTCAAGCCTGACTTTGAACTCATTATAAAGCTAAGCATGACTTGATCTTGTCCCTAAGTCTTGTGTTCAAAGAATTGTTATCACAGGTTATACCACTAAACCTAGAGCATGATAATTTGTTTCTACTTTATCTTACCAACAGTGTATGTTTCTACTCTACAAGAGTCTCTCATGGAAGTTGTTCATGAACATCAATTCAATTTCTTCACTCAGAGTTATCCAGCATTATGGCTATGATCACAGATGTCCCTTTTTCATTTTCTCCTGATCCGCACAAGCAACCTCAACACAGAACATTTACACTCAATTAATTATATGAATAATTATCCTTACTTGAGAGTCTAATTATTTTTGAGACATAAAATAAATAAATATCCACTTGCATGCATTGAGCTATTCTAGATAAATCAATCTATTGCTACCAAAGCCCTAGCCTCAGATTCATGCTTCTAATCTCTTTCAGCCATTTTCCCTCAAAATTCTCATAAAAGTAAAAAAGCAAATTTTCTAGTTTAAAAAAACCCTAGCTTATAAGTGTTGCTTATGTTTATAAACACTAGTGATAGTATGCAACCTTTGTAAGACCTGAATAATTAACACATGCTGTTTCTACTCACTCTGTGCCCAGTAATGCAAAGCTGAAGGGAATGTTCACTGTGCACTCTGTTTCCTTTGAAGTCATCTCCATTCCATGGGCTTTTTCTTGGAGGTAAGAAAATTGCTCAAGGCCACATAGCCAGGCAATGGTATATCAGAAAGAACAGAACTTTAGAAAAGAGCCCAAAAGACTAGAAAGAAGAATGTGAGATAACATTATCTCACAGCATTGCACGCTACCTTTCAGGGCTAAAATGTTCTAGATTTTCTTGACTGTGAAAAAAAAACCTCAAGCAATAACTTGAAAAATTCTCAAGTAACTATAAAATGCTTAGAATAAAGAGAGCAGAGAAATTCTCCGTTTATTACTATCAATGTTTTCTCAAACTGTCTTGTAAAGGAGGATGACATGTAGACATGATATTCCTCTTGGAGGTATGTTCTCTGTGGTACCAACAATGCCTACTCAGAAGGCTCAGGCTATCCATTTCTCTTAGAGGTGCAATTTTAATTATGGGAAAGTGGGTGAAGCATTTTCGAAGCTTCAAAAAATTCTTCATCATTGCCTATAAATATACATAAATATAAACTTTGGGCCAGTGCCTTTTACTCTGAGACTGAAGCT
The DNA here is from genome assembly GCA_004025045.1 of Sigmodon hispidus. Lineage (NCBI taxonomy): Eukaryota > Metazoa > Chordata > Mammalia > Rodentia > Cricetidae > Sigmodon > Sigmodon hispidus. The sequence continues at coordinate 225,580 of PVIH01001311.1, forward strand.
TACTCTCTTTTCTGTACTGCCAAGCAAACCTTGTGTTCTTTCTTAAGTACTAGCATGAATTCACCCTGTTGCCTTCACAGACATTATAGCACTCATCAGCCTTTTCTTTTCCTGTTTTTTCCAGGCCCTTATCAAAGGTCTTATCTTTTCTGATGTACCTTTCCCTGGTTTTGTATCCTTGAGCAAATTTCTTCCCTCCATAGCAACAGTCTTTCCCTTACTTGACTTACTTTTGAACATCCCTAAGCTGACTTAGATTTTATGTGCTCATGGGTCCTCCTCACTGATCAGTGATCCAGTCCATAGGCCAATAGAGAGCACACTGCTAGACCTATAATCTACATTCAATATGTGATGGATGACATACACTAGGAACTGCCTGTTGTCACAGGAATGGTGACTAGTAACTTTGGTCTTCCATATGAAGTTGTATGAAGTGTTTGGATTCTTGATGCACTCACTCTTTTTCATTATTATTTATTCTTCTGTCATACTATGCATAAGAACTACAACCTCCCCTCCATTCATTCTTCCTGCTACTCCACCTTCCCTTTCCCCTGGATCCACTGCTCCTATGTTTCCCTTAAAACAAAAACAGATGTTCCAGGGATATCAATGAGCATGACACTACAAGATGCAATAAGACAAGACAAAGATGTTTATATTAAAGCTGGATGAAGCAATTCAGTATCAGGAAATAAGTTACTAGAGCAAGCAAAAAAGTCAAAAATACCTCTCATTCCACTGTTAGGAGTTACACACACACACACACACACACACACACACACACACACACACACACACTAAAACAAGCAAAAAATCACAACATGTGTGTAGAAGACCTAGTACAGACCAATGCAGGCTCTGCAATTCCTGTTTCAGTCTCTGTGAACCTTTATGAGCATTAGCTGTGCATTCACTCTTAACCAAAATTATTTCCAAAATGAAAATTAAGAACTGAACAAGCCACTTATCTGGTTATGCATGTCCTTTGCAAAGTCTAAGTGATTACTGCTTTTGCATTAAAAGATTGTGTTCATCTTTTGTATTGTAGAGATTATATCCATTCCTTTCTTTAGAGAAAATAAAACTGTGCTAACCATATCAGATTTTGTCCTGCATGAATATTTACCCTTTACCTGACTCAATGATTTGATCTGAAGTTTTCCTAGTTATATTTCTTCTTCACTTGTTGCCTTTAAAACCACCTAATGGACAGCTTTGTATTACACAGTGAGAATCAGGCTTGAAATCTACATTAGGAAAGAATCTGTCTCTGCAACTTAATGATACTCCTTTGGGCTATGAAAGTCCAAAAATAACATTACGAATAATCTGAAAATAAAAATCCTGCTGCAAATATTACATTAAAAATGTTTCTAACCATGTAAGAAAAAATTCACATATAATTATCTGTTATCTTGAAAATTATGTTTTAGAAATGAAAGAAAATTCACTATGTATGACAAAAATCTCCTTTTTGTTTTATTAAACATGTTCACTCCAAAATGATGGCACACTACCATGTTTTAGTAAGACATGTGTCCTATTTTGTGCATACATTACATGAATTCTGAAATTAATCAATGAGATACACTTAGCTTTTAAATTATAAAATGCAGACAATTTCACATTGGATTATGTTTCCATGCATTATTTTCATTAATTTTTATTTCATAGGTATGGCTGTTCTGCCTTTATGTATGTATTTATATCATGTGTGTGCCTGCTGCTGTCAGAAGTCAGAAGAGGCCATCAGAGAAGTCAGAAGAGGTCACAAGAACTACTGAAATGGAATATACTGAATATACTGAGTGTTATAGGGTACCAAGTTGGTGCTGAGAGGAGGTCTTGTCTCCTCTATAAGAGCAGTGTCTATTCTTATCACTCCAGCCTCTCATGTATTATTTATTGGTATAAATATAAGCCATAACTTAATCCCCTTTTTAGTATTTACTGGAAAAGACATCTTCAATTCTTGGTTTCACAGATATCTCAATAAGAAAACCCTCATGTTTAGAATTTATTATATATGTATTTTCAGGGATTTAACTCTAAATCAATTGATTTCATAGATCATATATGGGACAGAAGTCTGCTTTTAAAAAGAGAACTGTCACTATATCCAGATGATAGACAACCAGGGAGGTCAAGGTTTCATTCATGCTACATTTTCCTCTGCCCTCAAACACACAAAATGAACAAACACGCATGCCATTGTACCTCTAAAAATATTCAACAGAATAGAATTATCAACAGAGCAATCATTAATGGACCTGTTAAAAGTTACTAGACTTTGGGTATAATAACACACCTTCCTTAACTTCCTGTGTTTTTTCCACCTTTTGTACTATTCCCATACCTTTTAAAACAATGTCATGAGCTGAATTCCCAGCACACTTGCCATGAGCAATGGAACTCAGTATCTGTCTAAGGCTCTTTTAAAGACACTATTCCAGTTTTTATTGAATGGTGCTTATCAGCTGAGATATGCATGAGCTTTCTTTCAGCAGATAGAAAAGAACTCTCCATTGACTCTAAAATATATTTACCTATTTAAACAACATGTTTACCATTTTGAATAAGAAAGAAACTTATCTCCAGATATCAAAATAAAGAAAAACAACTTATATTCTTGAATTTTTATAACATAGTAAAGTATTTACTGTGGTATTATGTCTCTTTTTAATACACCAGTTTGGAATAACAGGCAAGATTTTAAATAAATTTATATACTAGACCTATCTAAGTCCAAGACAAGATGTTTGCATTTTCAATAATACACACACACACACACACACACACACACACGCACACACTGAGACACACACATATATAAACTCAGAAAGAATGTGATCATTAAACATAAGAGTAAATTTTGATTGGTTTACTTCATTTTATTTATTTGATTTTGAGATTAAATGTTTAATTTTGTAACAGAATTTGCAACAAATGCTATGCTATTCTATCTCTATTATATGATATTTATGCTGTAAATGGTACATATTATTGTTATCCCAGGCAAAGAGGAGCCTCTTGAATAATATAATAAATAATAGCAAGCCTTTCTACACCATCTTCCCATTAGTGGATGACACATGTTGTATTCTCAGCCAGAGTTAAGATCTGCTAAAGCATTGTACCAATGGTAGTTTTCAGATTATTCTTCTCTGGGACAATAAAATGTCTTTTATTTGGGAAGAGGATAGCTTGAATTGCATGAGAAAAATCTAAATATCATTTTGGGGGGTTAATTGTATCAGAAACCATGTGGAACATGATATTGAAGGAGGTAAAAAACAGGCTCATTTTGTGCTCCTGTATAAATTAAAGTAGACAGAGGGAAAAGCAGGTGTGTCTGTGAAGGCAGTCATGTGTTTTTCAGCAGCTTATCTTCCGATATAAACAGAGAAAAAATGGGCAAAAGTTTTGTTCAAGAAAGAAAATGCTGCTGTACAGAATTCATTTTCTCCATACATGTGACCATTGAATGGAGAGATGTGATTTTCCAGAGACAGCCAATGTGCTTCCAGTCTAGGTAAGCCCCACTGCCAGCTTACTGACTCCTCTCCTCACTTCTTTACTCTAAACTCTCTGAGAGCAGGAAGAATGCACTTTAGCATTTCAGATTCTTTCCAATTGTTTATGTAAGACAGATCACTCTTGGCCACCCCTTTTCCAGATGATGCCTAACATTCACTACTGATATGCTTTAAAATTAAAAATATCCATGATATATATATATATGTATACATATGTAAATTATTTTTCATAGAATTATTATGTCTCAATAATTGCCATGTATTTTATTACTTAAGTCTTCATTTATGCTTATGGTCTCTGAAGCAGGAAGTATGCCACCACAGAGAAGTCTTTAGGTCAAACTGCAGTTAGGTCAAAACAGTTCCCTTATTAACCAATGATATTTAGAGCATACAGAAAGACATACCACATCACTTCCCTTTTTTGTCTAATCAAAAAAGGTTTCAATTTTAACATAGCAAAATTACAAATAACAAAAAACTATCAATTAAGAATTACAGTTACAATATCTAGTTACCAATGTATTTAGCAAAATTAAGAAAAATTCTCTACCACCTACCTTATCCTTGTGACTATAGTTTCATAGTTAGCATACTCCTTACCCTGTACCTATGCTTGAATCTCTCGACTGCTTCTAAGATGCTTTGTGATATATCAAAACAGTTCCTTTATTAATCAGTATTATTCATAAAGAAAGACATCCCACATCAAGTACTACCATAGTTTTTGGGCCATCTTCACTTCAGAATATCTTGTGAACAGGCTAAATTGTAGATCAAAGGTTATGTGACTGGACTGGGGTCACAATCTCTTTACTGGACGTCTTGACTGGTTAAGGTTTAGGCTCCATATCCCCCCATTGCTAGGAGTCTTAGATAGAGTCAACCCCATAATTTTTGGAGGTTCCTACTGTACTATTTCTTAAATATTTTGATGTTATAAAGATTTGAAATGTAATTCTTATTAAAACAACAAACTGTTTGGATTTTTTGTTTTACAACCATTGTTTCAACTTAGACTTATTTTGAAATTGTGACACAGATTGTCTTGAGGATTCAGTCATGGAAAATAAACTGTTTAAATAAAAATATATGATAATAAAATTGTTTTGAAATATAATTTGATTGCTATATTTGTTTCTGCTCTGGAATATTCATTTAGTGATATAAAGATGTGCTGAAATTTTTGTGTGGCATTTGTTTAATTTTGTAAAGATTTTTGGTTTGCCTGTCTAAAATACCTGTAGTCTAATAAAGAGCTGAATGTCTAATACCTAGGTGGGAGAAAGGATAGATGGGGCTGGCAGGCAGACAGAATAAATAGGAGAAATCTGGGAAGAAAAGATCAAAACTGGAGAGGGGAGGAAGGGAAGAAGGACTCTAGGACCAGCCACCAGTTACTTCAGAGCCATGGAGTAAGAAAGGTGCATAACAAGGTAAGAAGCCCAGATTAAAAGAGAAATGGGATAATGTGAGCTTATAAAAGCTGGCTAGAAATAAGCCAAGATAAAGCTGAGACTTCATAAGGAAGAATAAGATTCCGTATATTTACTTGGGAGCTGGGTGTTGGGCCCATGATGAGTAAAGAAAAAGTAATAAACAAAACCACAACAGAAAACCAATGCAATTTCCAGTAAAATAATATTATTTTTATACTGTGTTTCATTATATCTCTGAAAAGTTTTAGTTAATATATATTTAATCTTGATGTTAAAAATATTTATTATATCAGAAGTAAATCAATTGCAATTCAAATAATACACATAATACAACAATTTTATCTATGGTAAATTTTTATATAATTTAGTTAGTATTTTAATAATAAAATAATACATTTTAAAAGCACCTTTCCTATCAGTTACAAATTAAGTGTTTGTTTTAAACTGATCATTTATCATGGGATGCAACAGGCATGCCCAATGAGCATAAAATACTCACTCTCTATAAATTTTTGTTAGTTTTTGATACAGGGTTCTACTGTGCCTCTTAGGATTTACTGGAACTTACTATGCAGACCATGGTGGCCTTGAACTCATAGATATATAGCCACCTGTGCCTTCTAAATGTTAGAACAAAAGGCATGTGCCACCATGTTTACATTAAAATATAAGTTTTAATCATTTTTAGCATAAAATGAATATGTAAATTATAAGAGATGTAATTTTATTTATTGTACTCATGAAGATCATTAATTAGAACCATCCTGTTAAATTGATGCACATAGTTTTGCAATGACCACTCTAAACTTTATAATAATTCCTCCCTACTGACTAGCTTTCATTGTGCCAGAAGGTTCTTCTTATTCCACTAAGAGAATTAAATATTCAACAGTTTTATCTAGCTGTGAACTCTGTGAGCTACATTAATGACTGTGCTGGCAAGATATGTTCACTAATGCATAGTAGCATAAATGCTGTTATAGAAATAACCAACAACTTTCAGAATAGATTTAAAGTCTGCTTCATAAGAAATAACTCATGTCTGGTACTACTAACTAGATTCAAATTTATTACTTGCTATGTCATAGGCCACAGGGTAGAAGCTAATATTACTATTCTGATAGATGGACTTAGTATTAAATTGTTTTATACCTTTTACTTCATAATTCCTATTGTTCTTATCTTTTTGTACTCACATATTAGTACATCTCTTATATTTTTTTAGATAGGCTTATTTTTGCACTAGATAATTATTAGTATACAAACAAATCACTTGTGCAAAGAATTAGTGGCCATGGAATACTCAGCTCTAAATGAGATATCAATATCAATAATTTCCTCCAAACCTCAGGGATCAACACAGAATAAGGATCAGAAACAGCAATCAGTAGTGGACATGTGCAGAGAACATTATTTTTTGGAGGGAGGGGATAGTAGGGAGGCTGCAAACATTAACTCATAACTATTATGTTTACATGCAGAAAATCAAGCCAATCAACATTTCTGTATTGATAGGACAATACTAATACAATACCACCCCAATCAGAGAAACAATTTATACCCGATGGCTAGTGGGCAGGAAGAGTCCATTTCCTTCGATGTGACTACAGAAAGGCTACATGTGCTAGGGTAAAAAACAGCTTTACACTCTTATACATACAGGCAGCAATAGAAGTGTTCAAGGATGAGAGAGAGAGAAAGAGAGAGATAATATATGCTTTGGGAGGAAAAATGTAAGAGTGAGGGAGGAATTGGAAGGGAGGTTGGGGTGTACTTGATTAAAATACATTATATGCATGTATGAATTTTCAATTAAAAACTTACAATTATTATTAAAAGTAAAATATAAAACTAAATAATTATTTAAAAGATTATATTTAATAAATTTATAAATATATTATAAATGTATTTTAAAGAACTACCTTTTAAAAATATTTTTATGTATATGTCTGTGCATATAATATATGTGGTATAAATGAGTGTATGAGTACTATCTGGTAGAATATCTTGCCCAAGAATGTCTAAATGACTTATCACAATTCCTCCCATTATTGTAAAAGTCTCATGGAGCCTGAGGTATTCTTTGTTTTCATAATAATCACTCTTAAATACCCCATGTGAAGTGTTTAAAGTTGTAACTAAAAGTGAAATTTAGGTGCCTAAAAGGGACACTACATCATTTATGAAACCTCTAAGGTGCATTTTAATAATGAAAACCCCCATGATACAGTCTTATAAATTTGCTTCTGTATGCTAAGGTTACAAAACTACAAAGTTAATGATACACTATTAGCATCCAAACAGTCTGCATTTCACATGTTGATTACAAGTTGACCATTCTCTGCAGTATGGAGGTTTCTCAGAAAACTGGGAATCAATCTCCCCATGCTTCCAGCAATACCACTCTTAGGCATTTACCCTAAAGACACACATTCACACTCACAGCAGCATTACTCGTAATAGCAAGAACCTGGAAACAACCTAGATGTCCCTCAGTTGAGGAATGGATTAACAAGCTGTGGTACATCTACACAAGGGATTGCAACTCAGCAGTAAGAAAAAATGATATTCTGAAACTTGCAGGCAAATGGATGAAGATGGAGGATATCCCCCTGAGTGAAGTATCACAATCCAAGAAAGAGAAGCAGGGAATGTATTCATTCATTAGTGGACTTAAAAAAAAAATAAAAAGAGAAAAATGTCATGGTACACAAGAACTCAAGGCTAGAACATAGCTAAATGACACAATGTCTCATTTCTACATTGATGGCCTCTGGCAAGGATGTGGGTGAGGAAAGACTTGTTTTCATTAAGGGTGTGGCCACATGGAGTTTAATTATGCTCCAGTAAGTAAATGAGCTGCATGAATGGGCGGTTTTGTAAATGGGGAGATCCTAAGAGTGGGCATGATTTTCAGTGGTCTGATAACTGAGTTTGATGGGGTGCATGATGTAAAAACACCAAATAATATTTATATATATATATAAATTAAAGAATTAAAAAAGAAGCTGACCATTGTCATGTTCCCCGTGAATGGCTAGATGAACAAAATTTGATTTTCTAAAAGTAAACTTCATTTTCACAGCACAAAAATACACTTGCATATAATATGTAATCAATTACTAGTACATTCAAGATCTATATTTAACGAGTGTTATGTATTCAGCCAATGAAATGTATAAATAAATAAGGTCTTATAATTTTTCTTAGAAAGCATCTACTTTCATATTTTACTTCCATGTCACATACTTTACTTTCAACTCCCTGAAGCTCAAACATTAAGCCTTTATAGAAAAATCCACTTTGATAAGTCTTGACAGGTGATAAAATAAGTTTTACTTTAAATAACTCACTGCCTCTATTCATTGGTATCAAACAGACTTCACTACAAAATTCCTAATATATAAAATTGTCACTCATGTCCAAGGAACTTTTTCTGTTATCTAAATCTTTATTTTTCTTTACTATGTTCTTAAATTCACAGAGAATCATATATAAAGCTGTATCAAATGATTCTTTGTATAATGTACCTAGAATTAACTTTTGGGTAGGAAATATTGCTTATTTCCTCAACATTTTTGGTAATATCTAGTAATTTATCCCAATTTCTTCTTGTCTTAAAATCTACACACTTGCAAACAAGGAAACAAAAATAACATTTTTCTTTGCTTTTATTAAAAGAGGAATGAACTTTATTGGGTTACTGATGCAAACAGCAGACATTTTTATGTAAGTTTAAGCTAACTATTTAGAGAGACTTACACATGTAACATGTAATCTTCCAAGAATAAAATAGTGAGACATTACAAATTTTTTATGTCTTTAAATATGTATTAAGTGGATTTTGAATTATTCTTCATTCAGTTTCAGTGTTCCTTTTTCTATTTTGCTCACGTTGAGACATAGTTAGCTACCCTGGGAACATCTCAGACTCAACACTGGTCAGTTTAATGAACATCATCAGTTTTTGGTTTTAGTGCCCAAATGAGATTTTCACAGAGTACAAAATTATAGATGAGCAAAATACTCTTTTGATCCACATAACTGAAAATTTGATTATTAGTAGTCTTACTAAAAAGATTTTGGCTAAAAATACTCCTTCAAATTCCATTTGGATGGCCAGCTCCTCTCACCTGTCAATCTTATTCAACCCCTACCCTTCCACCCCCAGGTATTTCCCAATATTTTATGTCTGACACTAGATTTCAAAACACACATTTTAAAAAGGTCAGTTTTTGAAACTTAATTTTGCTATTGTTTAACTCTCTTAACATTTAATTGCTAAATTAAGCTTAAAATGGCATCAAGATTTTCATTCATGAGGATCTTTAATTTTAAAATTTAACCTTAAGATTCAACCACCATGTGCTTTTAAAGAAAATGTTTTTAGAGACATCCATGCTCATTTTTACATGGTGACACCTATTTTCATTAACATAGTTTTTAAAGATCTTTTAAAAATTACACCCTTGATAAGCCATGCTTATGATTCTTATCCTCTGTATAGTTATTGTTAACTCTTCTGCATTTTAAATTTTTTTTACTGTTTTTTTTTTGATAAATACAAAATAAAGAAGGAAGAAAAAAAAAAAAAGAAAGCAGGCTGAGCAAGCCACGAGGGGGAAGCCAGGGAAGCAGCACCCCTCTATGGTCTCTGCATCAGCTCCTGCCTCCATGTTCCTGCCCTGTCTGAGTTCCTGTCCTGACTTCCTTCAATGATGAACTACCATATGGAAGTGCGAGCTAAAATAAAACCTTCTCCCCCCCCAAAAAAAAATTACTAGCCTTTAGGGAGAGTGGGATCCAAAGTGTCAGTCCAGGGTGTTTCTGATCCCAAGCTGTTCAGTGGTTGTAGTTTGCAAGAAATCATGTGGTATCCACTAACTGTTGATGTGTCGATATATGTATATTTGTTTTAAAATTGGTTATTTATAAAATCGACAACTAAAATTCTGGATTAAAGTTTTATGATAATATATGTGACTTTAAAAAAAGACCCAATAAGGTAAATGATTGGTGAAAGTCTGGTAAGGAAGGAAATAAAATCTTAGAGAGCTTCTGGTGGGTTTGCTAGAAGGATTTCAAAAAAAAATTACTAGCCTTTACTTATGTTACATAAAAATATTACATCCCTATTATACTTTCCCTTATTTCCACTTCTCCCAATCCCCCATCTCTCCTGTCCTCAATATATACTTCTTTATCATTTTCTGAGAGAGAGAAGGAAGAAGGGAGCAGAGAGAGAGAGAGAGAGAGAGAGATTAAGAATGAACACAGACCTTCCAGGGACACTAACTGAAAATGACATAATAAATTAAAATAAGGTTAGACCCAAACCCTCATATCATATCAAGTCTGGACAAAGTGACCTAGTAGGAAGAAAAGGGTCCCAAGTGTAGGAAAAAGTATCACAGATACTCCCAGTCCTACTGGCAAAAGTTCCTCAAGAACACAAAGCTGCTTAGACCCACAGAGAAGCTGTCATTATCACTTCAGTCTCTGTGAGCCCCTATAAGAATCCTGCAGAAGACAGGTAAGAAAGATTTTAGGAACCAAAGATGTATGGACACCAAATGAATTTAGATCTTAAGAAGCCCTGAAGTTAATAAGTAGCCTGACTTAGATTCTATAGCTGTGACTTTACAGGATTCCCTCAAATCAAATCTAAGAAAAAGTCAACAAGTCTTAACTTCAGAACCTTTGTGTAAGCAATGCCACTTTTGAAGCAAAACTTTTTTGTATGTATATGTGTGCTTTAAATCACTTTATTCAACCATCATCTTTCAATGAAAAAAAGAATGTTTTTGGTTAAAATCCACTAATGAGTGAGTACATCCCCTGTTTATCCTTCTGGGTTTGTGAGACCTTGCTCAGGAGGATATTTTCCAAATCCATCCATTTGCTTGCAAATTTTAGTATATCATTTTTTCTAACTGCTGAGTAGGACTCTATTTTTTAACTCAACTTCTTTTCTTATTATAAAGGCACACTTTATATTTAAACAACAAAATAATAAATGAGCAAAGTTGTTACTGAATTTTTGTATCCCAGGATTTCTACTGCTTTATGCATAAAGGAAAAGTAATTGTGTATTACTGTATTGTACCTCTCTTTGCCTCAACTTCTGTATGCATAATTCTAAAAGGAATTAAAATAGATTTAGGAATCAAAAACACATTCTCAAATTATACATGTGTTAATCATGATCTTACCATCAACTCACAGGTTAAGAGTTCAAACACAAGTTCACCACCCTGAGACCTAGAAAAAAAACAACACAAATCATGCTGTTAGTATTGAGGTTTGATTTTCAATAAACAAAAACACATTTATAATACAATCATAAGTGATATTTTATAAATTTTTATTGTACATTTAACTTAATAGTTTTGACTATACTCTTGTCAGAAATAGTGTCACTTACCTGTCATGAGATCATTAATATTTAAGATATATTTCTTTAATTTGTACTGTTTAAGGCAGAGATTATAGACAAGCAGAAAAACTGTGCAGTCTTTCTTCTCATGGGTTTGTGAGAGATGGATACATAAGCAAACATCCTGCACTCTGCAAATGAAATTCTAGAGTGTAAACCCCAGTCTTCTTTTTCAGTGCCAGTACATATACTTACATATAGATTCATATAAAATGTGGTATGCATACCATCAGTGTGATTGCAGCACTATACTCTTATTCGACACTTTCTGATTTAGATGCTAGAGAAAAAAACTCCATATAAACATGAGTGTATAACTATAACACTACAATCATATTCGATACTTGCTGAGATTTTGTTTTGTTTTGTTTTGTCTTTGTGGGATTTTTGTTTGTTTGTGTGTTTCGCTTTATTTGTGGGGCATTGTTTCTCTGTGAAACATCCCTGAATATCTTGGAATTCACTCTGTAGACCAGGCTGGCTAGAAACTCACAAAGATCTGCCTACCTTTCATCCCAAGTGCTGGAATTAAAGGTATGCACCACCCCACCAGATTACACAGAGAATATAGACCTCTACATGACTAAAAACATTCCATATTGTATTTTTAAGACAGTGTCATGGGGCTGGAGAGATGACTCAGTGTTTAAGAGCACCCTCTGCTCTTCCAGAGGACCCGAGTTCGATTCCCAGCACCCACATGGCAGCTAACAACTGTCTATATAGTTCCAGTTCCAGGCAAACACTAAGGCAAATAAATAAATAAAGTTTTTTTTTTTTTAAAAAAAGACAGTGTCATATTCCATAGTGTAGAAGATATTTGAAGTCATAGAAATATATGAAACTGACTAATTGTATTGTCTTTAAACTTCTTGGCTATAATCACTCATGGCCTTATTTGATAAGTGATACAGTCTTTGCAAATTTTATTATTTTGATGTAGATTATTAACAAATGTTATTAATCTCAAGAGTTTGCTTACTTATAGTTGGATGATTTTTATATGAATAAAAGTCTCAATGAAAATTTGATCTCTTCTCAATGAAGATGTGAGTAGTGTTTGTGAAATTTTTAGAAATTCAATAATGAACTGCTATAGCATGTGTTCTGAAAGTTGATAAAAATAGAAACAGTAGAAGAAGCAGTGCCATGTTAGCTGCTTAATGGTTAGTTAGTATTATTTGTTTGGGTGATATACTTTCTCCAGGTATTTATGTACTAAACGTTTAACTTCAATACTACAAATGGAAATACTAACTATTACAGATTAGTGTTTAGCACTACTCAAGGGTTGTTATATGTGAAAATGAGTTTTTTATTGAAGAGAATGGTAGAAATTAATAAAATGTTACTATCATGTAAAAGTAAATCAAAATTTGATTTCTCCTTTGTGTGTTTTGGTGTGTGTGTGTGTGTGTGTGTGTGTGTGTGTGTGTGTGTGTGTAAAATGTGTACGCTCTAATGTATATATGTTTATTTGGGGGATACTAAAAGTGAACACAGGGTTCCTCAGTTGCCAGCCCCCTATGTTTTTTTTTTTTTTTTTGGTGGTCGTTTCTGGGATAGGGGCTCTTACTCTTTTATTTGAATATGCTATTTAGTAAGCCTTAAGCCTTAGGAATACACCTGTCTCTTCTTTCCAAGTACTGAGATTACAAGTGTGTGCTTGCTCACAGGTCATTTTTATGTGAATTATAAGGATCAAACTCAAGTCCTCATACTAGCATAGCAACCATTTTTCCTATTAAATCACCTACCTAGCTGTCAGCCTTGCTTTCTTGTTCTGTAAGGTAATATATATATGTGTGTATGTGTGTGTGTGTGTGTGTGTGTGTGTGTGTGTGTGTGTGTGTGTGTGTATGCAATCCTTAACACATGCTCAGAAAGATCTCAGCTGACTTCACTGGACAAATTGGTGGTAGAGATTTGAAGTATCCAAAATTTTTAATTTTTATGTACTCTGTTAATCTTCAATTTCTGGCCTTTTCTATTGTCCTCTCCATTGCATAGTTGGTAGGCTCTGTTCATCAGCATCCTATAGATGCTTTTGGCATTCTTTATTTTTTTACATGCCACAAAGCACATAAACCTTTAAATACTTCAAAGTCATCTTTCAAGTGTCACTATATTTCCATTGTCACTGAAAAGAGGAAGAAGTGAGAAAATCATTGCTGATATATACTTCCCATTGACACTGGTTAAGGAAAAGCCTCCCACACAGAAAGATCCATCTAATAGGACTCAAAGTATTTAATGACCAAAGTTATCTCAAGGTGGCCCTCCTTTTTGCTCTTCCTTTTTTATCAACAGATGGACTAAGTTAAATTTGGCAACACAATGTCTTCATTAGTGTCTCTAGGGTTCTACTGCTGTGACAAAATATAATGACCATAAAGCAAGTTTGGGAAGGGGGAGTGTTGTTCAGCTTACACTTTCAGGTTGCTCTTCACCACTGAAGAAAGTCAGGACAGGGTCTAAAACAGAGCAGATCCTGGAGGCAGGAGCTAATGCTGAAGCCATAATGGGGTGCTTCCTACTTGCTTGCTTCCAATGCTTGCTCAGCATGCTTTTTTATAGAACCCAGGATCATCAGCCTAGGGATAGCATCATCCACAATGGTCTGGGCCCTTCCCCACTGATCACTAATTGAGAAAATTCCTTATAGCTGAATTTTATGGAGACATTTCCACAACTTAGGCTCCTTCCTGTCTAATGACTCTATCTTGGGTAAAGTTGAACAACAAAATTAGCTAGTAAACACAATAAAATGTTGAGGTGGTAGAATAAACATTTAGCTAAAACTAAATATGGTTATGCCAGAATAAGTTTGAAGAATATACAAGTTAAAAATACAATTATTACTATTTTATTTATAAAAACTGAATGTCAAGCTTTAATATTTGGCATTATAGGGAAAAAGTAATTCCTTTTTAATGTCATTTAGTAGTATTTGTATGCTACATTGCTCTTTCAGGCACTGTGTTATATATTTTCAATTTTAAATGGAAGCTGTTAAGTGAATAATTGAATATCATTGTAAAAATTACATAAGATATACATTCTCTAGCTACATATAGAATGTATATTTGAATTTGATACATGAATAAAAATCCAAAGACTATGTTCATCTGTATTACTGACATTATTATATCGATTACATATAGCAGGTATATGCATTATAAATCACTTTAGATTTACATTTAGCAATTCAAAAATAATATCAAAAGCATGTGATGAATTTATCCTCCAAAGTTAAATCCAAACCAAAGAAATGACTTCAAGCATATATAAAGTCAAATGCCAAAGTGTGGGTAATTCTAAACTAAATTTATCTTTTACAATAATTTATAGGGATAGACTCAGGCAAAGATATGAAATACTGTGACATATTTAAACAGGAAAGAGACAAATTAGCCTGACATGGATACATATTAGAAGTGGTGTTTTGAAAACAGACCAGTTATAAAACTATCAGTGGCACTGGCACTGAATTTTATCCTTAATGCACTTGAGGAAATTTCATTTCATGTAAGAGTCTAACAATATGAACTTATCAATGTACCACTCTCATTTCAACTAGTTACATTTGGAAGTTCAAGCATTGCTAAAAGCCATCATCCATAATCAAAGAAGCTTCTCTTTGAAACACAGAAGTAGACCATTACAGAAAACCACCATCAATCAAAATGTAGAGAACAAGACATTCTGTGGTTTCTAGTCCCAAATGATATACCTAGAGCACAATTTCTGCATCTAGGTCTTATGAACACTTCCAGAAGATAGGGTACAAATATTGTAACAGCCTGAGAAACAGGAAGTTTGGTATGAGATTCTGTCAACTAGAAACATCACAGAGGCTATGTCCATAAAGTCTCACCAATACAACTACCAAAAAAAGCCCATAGGTTTTGGTTCCGCTTCCGGGACCGGGTGCTGTCTGCAAAGCGAGTCCCAGCACACTCTGTAGCAGGCTCAGATAAAGTCTGCCTGTCACGTTCCCCCCAGCTCAAGCTGCTGCTGAGGGAATTTGAACAGCTACCCACCTCCACTTCCAACTGAACGAACAGATAACAAATGGGGTCCCTGAAGGACAGACTCAGACCCCACCCAGAGAGGTGACAGGAGGCACACAAGCCCGAGTGCCACAACTGACCAGGAGCCACCTAATCGTGAACCACTGAAGCCATGGGCAAATGTCAGTGCAAAAACTAACATAATAATACAAAGAACAACAAGGTAACTCCAGAAGAAAGTGATGATGATCTTACAAATACAAGACCTGTACTGAGCATGAAGAGGAAACAGAAGGAAGCAACACCAAAAATTCCTTTTTGATGACCATTGAAGCTCTCAAAGAAGATATGAAAAAATAGCCTTAAAGAAATAGAAGAAAATACAAACAAAAAATTGGAAGAGAAAAACAAATCTATGAAAGAAACATGCCAGGAACTAAAGGCTGAAATAGAAGCAATAAAAAAGGCACAAAATGAGGCAAAGATGGAAATAGGAAATCTGAAGAAAAAAGCTGGAACCACAGATACTAGCATAACAAACAGAGTTCAAGAGATGGAAGAAAGAAATTCTGAAGTGGAAGACTCAGTAGTTCTAATAGATATATCAGTCAAAGAAAATAGTAAAACTAAAAAAAGCTATAATTCAAAATGTTCAGGAAATGTGGGACACCATGAAAAGACACTAAAAGAGCATGGCTGCCAAACTAGAATACTATACCCTGCAAAATTATCAATCACCATAGATGGAGTAAACAAGATATTTCAGGACAAAGTCAGACTGAAAGAATATCTATCTAGCAATCCAGCACTACAGAGAGTATTAGAGGGAAAACTCCAACCTAAGGACCCCAGATACACCCATGAAACCACAAACAATCAATAATTCCACAGAACAATACCCCAGAGAAAGAAAATACAAACAAGTGACCACCAAAAATGGCAGGAAATATCAATCAATGGTCATTAATTTCCCTTAATATCAATGGTCTCAACTCTCCTATAAAATGTCACACACTAACAAGATGGATACAACAACAGAAGCTATCCTTCTGTTGCCTACAAGAAACACACCTCAAACACAAAGACAGACACAGACTTAGAATAAAGGGTTGGGAAAAGATTTTCCAGTCAAATGGTCCTAAGAAACTAGCGGGGGGTTGCAATCCTAATATCTAAAAAGTAGACTTTAAGCTAAAAGCAATTAAAAGCGACCAAGATGGTCACTACTTATTCATCACAGGAAAATTGGTCAAGAGGAGATTTCAATCTTGAATATTTATGCCCCTAATATAAAGGCACCTACTTATGTAAAAGAAATACTGCTAAAGCTTGAATCTCACATCAATTCTTTTTTTTTAAATAATGAATACCAGTATGCTTTTTATTAATAATTTTTTTTTATTTTATTATTTTATTTAATTATTTGCCTTGGTGTTTGCCTGAAAATGGAACTACAGACAGTTGTGAGCTGCCATGTGGGTGCTGGGAATCGAACCCGGGTCCTCTGGAAGAGCAGACGGTGCTCTTAACCACTGAGCCATCTCTCCAGCCCCCCCCTACATCAATTCTTACACCTTAAGAGTGGGAGAATTCAATACGCCACTTTCAACCCTAGATAGATCGACCAGACAGAGTCTCAACAGAGAAATAAGGAGTCTAAAAGAGGTTATGATGCAAATGGATTTAATAGAGATCTATAGAAGCTTCCACCCAAAGGCAAAGGAATATACATATTTCTCAGCTCCTCATCGAACTTTCTCCAAAATTGACCACATAATTGGTCATAGAGCAAATATCAACAGAACTAAAAAAATGAAAATAATCCCTTGTAACATATCGAACCACCAGGGCCTTAAGAAAGAGTTCAACAATATCAAAACCCAAAGAAAGCCTACCAAATCATGGAAACTAAACATCACTCAGCTGAACCATCTCTGGGTCAAGGAAGAAATTAAGAAAGAAATCAAAGTCTTCCTAGAATTTAATGAAAATGAATCCACAACATATCCAAACTTGTGAGACACAATGAAAGCAGTCTTAAGAGGAAAATTCATAGCGCTAGATGCCTATATGAAAAACCTAGAGAAATCCCACACTAGAGACCTAAAAGCTCAGCTGAAAGCCTTAGAACAATTAGAAGCAAACTCACGTAGAAGGAGTAGATGGCAGGAAATAATCAAACTTGGAGCTGAAATCAATACAATTGAAACAAAAATAACAATACAAAGAATCAACGAATTTAAGAGTTGGTTCTTTGAGAAAGTTAACAAGATAGATAAGCCCTTAGCCAAACTAATCAAAAAACAGAGAGAGAATATTCAAATAAACAAAATCAGAAATGAATAGGGGGACATAACAAGAGACCCCCAGGAAATACAGAGAATTATCAGATCATATTTTGAAAATCTGTATTCCAGAAAAATTGAAAACCTAGAAGACTTGGACAGCTTTCTGGACAGGTACTATCTACCAAAATTAAATGAAGATCAGATTAATTACCTAAAAAGGCCTATAGCCCTTAAGGAAATTGAAGCTGTCATTAAAAACCTCCCCAAAAATAAAAGCCCTGGTCCAGATGGTTTCAGTGCCGAAATCTACCAGACATTCAAAGAAGAGTTACTACCTTTACTCCTCAAACTATTTCACACAGTAGAAACTGAAGGAATATTGCCAAATTCCTTTTATGAGGCCACAATCACCCTAATAACCAAGCTACTCAAAGACACAACAAAGAAGGAGTTTTACAGACCAATTTCCCTCATGAATATGGATGCGAAAATTCTCAACAAAATTTTAGCAAACCGTATACAAAAATGTATAAAAGATATCATCCACCATGACCAAGTAGGGTTCATCCCAGAAATGCAGGGCTGGTTTAGCATACGAAAAAATGTAAATGTTATCTATCATATAAACAAACTAAAGGAACAAAACCACATGATCACATCCTTTGATGCGTAAAAGCCTTTGACAAAACCCAACACTCCTTTATAATTAAAGCTCTGGAGAGATCAGGAATACAGGGAGAATACCTAAATATAATAAAGGCGATTTACTAGAAGCTGACAGCCAGTATCAAACTTAATGGAGAAAAACTCAAAGCAATCCCACTAAAATCAGGAACTAGACAAGGTTGTCCTCTCTGCCCTTATCTATTCAATATAGTTCTCGAAGTTTTAGCTAAGCAATAAGGGAATAAAAAGAGATTAAGGGGATATAAATTGGAAAAGAAGAAGTAAAGCTATCTCTATATGCAGATGATAAGATTGTATACATAAGTGACCCACAAAATTCTTCTAAGGAACTGCTAGAGCTGATAATCACCTTCAGCAATGTAGCAGGAAACAAGATTAACTCAAAGAAATCAGTAGCCCTTCTATACACTAAAGATAGAAGAGCTGAAAAAGAAATAAGGGAAACATTACCCTTCATAATAGCTGCAAATAGTATTAAATACCTTGGAGTAACTATAACCAAA
This sequence comes from Sigmodon hispidus, assembly GCA_004025045.1. NCBI lineage: Eukaryota > Metazoa > Chordata > Mammalia > Rodentia > Cricetidae > Sigmodon > Sigmodon hispidus. The sequence continues at coordinate 244,488 of PVIH01001311.1, forward strand.
GAAGTAACAGATCTATTTGACAAAAATTTTAATCACTGAAGAAAGAAATTGAAGAGGATATCAGAAAATGGAAAGCTCTTCCATGTTCCTGGATTGGTAGGATCAACATAGTAAAAATGGCAATTCTACCAAAACCAATCTACAGATTCAATGCACTGCCCATCAAAATCCCAACACAATATTTTTTGGAACTTAAAAGAACAATACTCAATTTCATTTGGAATAACAGGAAAGCCAGGATTGCCAAAACAATTTTACTCAACAAAAGAACCTCAGGAGGTATCACCATCCCTGACTTCAAGCTATACTATAGAGCTACAGTAATAAAAACAGCCTGGTACTGGCATAAAAAGAGACTTGTGGACCATTGGAATAGAATTGAGGATCCAGACATTAACCCAAAAACCTAT